>OMNN01096214.1:95060-111366 GCA_900302755.1 Chromis chromis
AGTGGCACAACTAACTAAGTACAAGAGCAAAATGTGAAACATAAAAACTTTGGATTCAATTTCTAATCTTTGTGTTGAGACATTAAACGTATTGCTTAATCTTTAAAAAATGTGCAGAAAATATCTTCATGTTTTCACAAATTTGGTATTTATTGAAAACATTAACAAAACTTTGCACTTAAATGCATCATATTCTGTACTGTACAAATTGTACAACCTGAAATATTCTTGTGTTCTACATCTGGTCAACATCACAGCAGTATATAATATGCCAAATAAATGTAAAATAAGTATAATTTAGTAGTAAAACCAGTGATACTAATTTAATAATATACTTGATTATGACTTATAAACAATAGACCTTGAAACTGCAGTGTACCAATATTCAGTCTGAAGAACATGGATTCAGACTTCTGGCGGTTTCATATGTTTCCTGTTCTACCATGCATGGCTGACTCCAGTATTACAACTTCTCATTGTGTAGTGTACAGTAGTTTTAAAGTGCTGAGGCTGCAGCGAGCGGAGAGAGGCGAGTTAAGAGAGAGTTACATCTAAATATGTAACTTTGATACAGAAAGAGGACTTTTTAGGGATTTAAGCCACCATCAGATGACTAGACTGCTTATCTGTCTACACTACAAAGCAACAGCAGAAAAAAATGAAAAACCTTCAAGTAAAAAAATCAACCCACAAAGTAACAAAAGTAGGCTGAAGATCAATCATCTCCTCATGAACAGATGAAGAAAGAGTCTCCTGGGAATCATTTGTTGTAAAGCATCACAGGCTGGCTGCTCTATTAAACATGAGTATGATAAGTCATGTTTAATGAGATGCGATGTGACTCCTCAGTACTGAAGCACTTCTTGCTTGCTGCCATGTGGAAGCACTAATAAATAATGATGCATTGTGCAGCTTTACTATGTACAAACTAGAGTCTGACTGACATCAGTTGGCTGATATTATTGGCTGATCCTGGCCTGTCACTGATGTATTGTATCAACATATCATTTTTGAGATATATGCAGATATGAAAGCATTTTTTACAGAACATAATACAGAAATAGATGCTTTGGGTAATTTAGAAATGGCGTCATCGCATAATTTGTCAGATGGGTGGCTCCAACTATGAGAACTGTCTGCAGCACATGTAGCAGAGTACCCATCACATTTTGTATGTATTCATATGTAAAGAATATCAACCTATTCTCATTTTTTACTCACTAAAAACCAGTAATGGCATTGCTCCTGTTAACCAGGCACTTGATTCATTCATTCAGTTAGAAACATGAGCTTGCCTGAGCAACAAGAATCATGAAATAAAGGTTGAAGTGATGGAAATTCATCCAGTGACTAACTGTCTTCTGCTTAAACCCTTCACACCTCTTATTCACTGTCCCTCGTACTGGTCAGCCCCAAGAGTACTTCATGAAAACACTTTGGTTCATCACGACAGCTCCATTCCATTTGTTATTATGGGATATTATTTAAGCTGCAGGGAAATGTTGATTTCAGAGTCTAGACCAACCGACAAGAGCCTTCGTCTAGGGCTCTGACGAGTGGCACTTATAAGAAACCTCCAGATAAGAAGCCTTTTCTTTAAATGCAGATAATGAGCTTTATTTGATACATTCAGAATATAACATTAATAATAAAATGTGATTCAGAGGTTATAAATCCCGAAATATAACAATCAATAAACAATTAAATCACTCTTTCCGTATTTTTATCTGTTCTAATTTGAGGTGTGGCAGAAAAATCTCAAACATTACTGCTCTCAGCTCTTGCAGTTGTTTCATGAAATCAAAAAGAAGATTCTTCTTTCATCAGTCAAAGTGATGCGGTGTCAGTCGATGAGTGTGTGCTAAAAATAGTGGTTTATTTGTCTTTTTACTCTTCCAGATAGACCAGGTACAGTTATAGATAGCATGACTGGGTTCATGAGGGGCTCGTGATCAGCTTCATTGACCTATAGGGTCAGAACATCCCCAGTTCTCTAGTAAACAAAACAAACAACTACTAAAGCTTTAGTAGGAATGTGTAATGTTCTGTTATTGTGTGCAATTGTATGGTACACTCTGTTCACTCCTGCATATCCTATGGGCTAAAAACAACTTTTACATTTATAAGAAACCTCTAAAAGGTTCAACTTTCTGTCTACAGAATTAACCGCAGACCCCATGGACCCTCCTGCCGTGTTCTTCCACGCCTCTCCTGGCTCCAGTGCGATGGATGTGCGTAGAGCAGGTTACGGTTCGCTCTCGGACACTCCGTCCATCATTTCTGTCCCACCCAGTCTGTCCCCTCCTCCCTCGGCCATGCCCTTCCCTCCCCTCTTCCTCTCCTCTCACTCTCTCAGAACTATATCAGCTAAAGACCTGGAGAAGAGCTGTATCTGATGTAAAACACTAGAGTAGCAGAGTCAAGAGTTTAAATGACAGTAAAGGAGAAGTAGCGGTTATTTTTAAGTGCCTCTTGTTTTGTAGTATCAATACATATCACACTACTTTTCATTTTTGCTTAACACTGCAGGAAAAAAGCAGAAGAAAAGAAGGAACTTGTCAGTCACATTTGGTGATAGAGTTTACAGGAGAACTGAAACCACCAAATCTGTCAGTTATTGTTTTAACCTCCTGACCTGTAGCCTGCTCACTGCCTTTAACTACCACACCTACCCTACACATTCACCTGCATCACAATCGTATGTATGAACTGTAGTTGTTGTTTCTTAGCTTCAACAAAATGGATCTTTCCTGCACCTTATCTAATACCAGCCACCTTCTCAGTAGAAAATAAACTTTACAGTCATAAATGAATGTTGTCCTGCAGGTTTCTACTTTTGTGATCAATATTTAAAGCACCATAGCCAACATGTACCTGATTATTTAAGTAAAACACACAGTTCATATCTTAATAATTTAAGCGATATGCAGATTTTCAGATTGAGATCAGTGTTTGTGCCTCTTTAAATAATTATATACTTGGTTTGTTAAAAATGATATAACAAGTCAATGTAGAGTCTGTGCAACACTTCATATGGCTGCATTTTCCTTTTCCTCTCGCTGGTTCTTCTGTGACACACAGTGATTGTGAGGTTTTACAGTTAAGAAAAGCAGAGCTTTGAAGGTATTGTCATCAAACCAAAGTCCAGAAGCTATAGATAATTTCTTACCACAAACATTTTGACTTGTCTCTGTTTTCATCTCTCACCTATAAAGCCATGACAGTGATCCAGCATGAACCTGAAGCAGCTAAATGGAATTCATCTATCACTGATTTAATTATTTACATTTATGTTTTTTTGCAGTGATGTGTCAGGACTTTGATGAAAAATGTCTGTCCAGTGTTTTGCATGTAAATCTTTAATTTAGATAAATACCTTCCCACCACATACAAAGATAAAAAATGTAAAATAATGTACAGTGGTGGAGTAAAAGTAGAAATAGCACACAGTGAAAGTCCAGCATTGAAAGAGTTACTTGAGTTAAAGTGTGTATTATTATATTAAAAGTAATGCAGCTATTATGCATCAAACTCCAAAATTAATATTATGCATTAATCAAGAATTTCCTTCGGGATTAATAAAGTTTTATCTAATCTTATCTTATCCTAAGATAAAAGCAGCTGGTGTAGTTGGTTGAGGTGGAGCTACTAATCAAATGCACCTAATAATGATTTTCAGTGAAGTTTCATGCGCTGATTTTTTTTCTCCATTAATGAATTGAGTGTTTGATTTGTAAAAATGCTAAAATAGTGAAAAATACTTCCACCAGGGCAATAAACGATGATCAGAAGAGTTGCCAGTTTTCTGTCAGCTGATTCACTGATTAATGTAATATAGTTTCAGCTGCACTAAAATCATTGATTGGCAGAGTAACTAAAGTGAAGCCAAAAGCAAAATATTTTACTCTAAGATGTAGAAAAAAAGACTCAAGTAAAGTAGAAGTACCTAAAATGTATACTTAAGTACAGAACTTTAGTAAATGTATCCACACACATTATAACTGCTATACAGTGTTCTTCACTTAAATCCTATCTTCTTCATAAACTAGACTTTTATACAGTAACAGTGACCTTATAGTCGTTTTTGTGTCCTTTCTGCCATCGACATAGTGTTCCTCATATCAACATGTCTTCAAAGAAACAATACCTGCCGTTTGTCGTTTTTATGTAGCTTCATAAGTCGCATGTCCTAACTTAATGCTATGAAGTAAATGTACTGAGCAGCTCTCACACCCATATCTAAGTGCTCGCAGTGTTGATGCATTATGTAGCTGCCTGTGTTGGTGTGACGCACAGGAGACGCTGAGATCAACGCACAACAAAGTAGAACCAAAAAATCTGGAACCTGCCTCATCTCCATAAATCACAGTCTCCTTTGTTCTTCTACTATTAATCTTATTGTGCATTAATGGTCTTTTTAAATCTAATTTGTGGCCTTTAAAAGCGCCAATAACCGACAGTCCACCCACAACCATCCCTGCGTCCCTAGAAGCGCCTGCCCACCCCGTCCTCCAAATACCTGGGAAGTCTGCTAATATGCTTCGATCGGACTCTGTTTACTCCAACTCTCTCCATTCAAGGCTCCGTGCGCTCCCAGAATAGCCGCTGCTTGGAGAGTCGCTGCTTAAAACGCCGGGCTGCGGGGAAGGAAGTGACATGCTCCCATCCACTCACTACACACACTTGGAGAGATTAGCGCGCAGGGCGCAGTAATCTGTTTTCAGGACCACGGCCAGAGACGCCGCTTGGCCATGAATCCTGTCGAAAGTTGCCAACGGCGCGCTGCGAACCTTTACGGACACCAAAGAGTGTGAAGAAGTTCGTTTGGACCTCAAGGACTCTGGAAAAGTGGAGCTGGAAAATGGTGATTTTTATACAAAGGCGCTTGAAGTGAAGTAAATCTCTGGACATTCTGAGCCGCTGATTCTGTCGCACAGGTTAAGTAGACTAGGGACCAAGTAGAATCATATCTTTTATGTGAGTGAGAAGAACGAAGCGGGGAGAGAAGAGGAGAAGGGTGTGCGCTCAGTCGGGAGCGCGCAAAGACTGCACATTGGTCCGGTCCTGGAGTCGCGAGGATGGAAATCCGGCCGGACAGGTTTAAGGCCGTGGCAGCCAAGACTCTCGGGAAAATATACGGGTATGTAAAACAGAGAACAGCAGGCTGCACTTTAATGTTAAAATAAAGTTTTAGTTGCAGTGTTGGAAAATCAAGAACCTTTAGTTGCTGCTCTAGTTTGAGCATTTATCTGGAGAAGATAAGAGGTAAAGAAAAGATCAAGGTGTCCATAAGGCTGGAGAACCTGCCACATCTGCCTCTATGCGCAAAAGAACACAAAGAGTCACTTTGTGAGGCACTGCAGGCGTATAGAAGTAATTTGTGAAAGCGCACAAACGCTCTGGATCCTTAAAGTAATCTCTTACACACGCAATGCTAAGTAAATTGTCCTCATTTGCTTCTGAGGATTTAAAAAAAGCAGAATTAAGTTTCATATTAGGCCCAAACTGTTCTGTCAGTGTAACACGAAGCGTTGGATCGATCAGTGGATCCATTTCTCCGAGCTTTCCTGCATTACTGTCACATCACAGGGGACTTGTCACATTTTTATCTCGTGGACTGAACAATCAGGAATTATGTTGCTATAAATTAATTTGGTAATGTGGTGTATTTATTCCTCTAAAGTGTGGCTGTGTGTTTAGTGTAAAACAGGCATGAGGGGCTTTTACACATTTCATCATTGGAAAGCAACCGCAGGAAAACTGTCATTAAGTGAAGGCTCCGGCTTCTTCTGCATTGTTAGAGGGGAAACATGTGATGAGTCAAGGTCAGATCATGCAAGAGAAGCTGACATTTTGGGACAAGATGTAGCACTTCGTTGTAGTTAATCAGTCCTATTGGCAGCAAGTTCCAAAAACAATAAATAAAAAATAATAATATAAAATGCATCTGCGACTAGTGTGTGAGGCTGTCAGGAGCCTGGCTAGTGACCTGAAAGCAAAAAAAAGGGTATTGATGGACTCCCCTTTCTTTCTCTCGGGATTTGATGCAGCGTCTAAACACTTAAATCCTCTCCAGAAATAGCCTCTCCTCGTCCAAGCTGTCGGCCCACGTAAATCCCTGCAGGCCGTACACCTTGGCCACTTGTCTCTCTTCCTCTAAGTAGCCCGATAGCTCGTCATTGCGTCCCTTCCCCCCCTTCCTCCCCACCTTCCTACCTTCCTCAGGGCATCTGACAGGCAGGATAAGGCCAGAGAGCGCGCAGCCATCGTTTCCGTGAAGCGCACGTGCTCTCAGGTGCTCCCAAGGTGCGTCGCTGCTGTGCGTAACGCGCAATGGCACGCAACGTCCCCAACGGGGACGCACAGAGAGAGGAGCCGGCAGATGGTTTCTGCGTATAAAATCTGTTGTTGTGCTTTTTGTTGTGACGGAATGGAGCTGTCTCTGCTGCTCTGTTTTCCCATTTTCAATATTTTTTAATGATTTTCTCTGGAATTTAGATCAAGATCATACAGCAGCCACTTATCAGCTGCTGTCTTCACCCTCTGTCTCAGGAAGAACATGATTTCAGATGTAGGATCAACCCACAGTCTCCTCCTGTCATTCATCCATTGAATTTTAAATCTCCTGTTTATTGGGCATCTTATTCCTTTTCCTGAATGAAATGTTCTCTCTAGTGTTTGATCAATACGGCTATAATATGTTTGACCCTCAGTATCAGAGGACAAAACCATTAAGACTGACATGTGAGCAGAGTATGAGAGAAAAATAGCTTGTTTGAGTGCATGATTTGCCATTTTTGTTCCATCAGAGTGCCCTCAAGAGCAATAATTTCCCAGTTAATGATGTAAATTGTGTACAAAATATACTCATTTTGTTATGTTACAGTGTTTGCAGCAGTTTACAGGAGATATTCTAACATTAAAAGTTTCATGAAGCTTTTTAATCTTTCAGACACCATTTTTTTGACTCATCTCTTATCCAATCAATGATTCCAAGCTGCACCAAGCTGCTGACCTGCCTTGACATTTGTCCTTGATGTATGAATTAAGAGATTAACCTGAAAAGAGAACCAAGTATATTCACTGAGCAGCACTGGTGATATGAAGTCAACATTCTTATGTATAAATAAGATTCAAAACTGTGCTTGTTTCCTCTGAGGTTAAGTTGCTCCCCTAGATCTGCTGCACCCAGATCTGTCCTCATGGTGTGAGAGCAACGGAGAGAAGGTCAGCTAGCTTGTAAGGATTACAACGGATTTTCCTTAACTCGGGGTCAGTCATGAAAAGTCAACCGATACGATCAAGTAAATGTGGTGAAAATCGCTCTGCTCGCTGTGTTGCAGAGAAAGAAAAACTCCACATGGACACAATCCGGATGCAGGGAAATAAATTGGTGTCGAAGAAGAAGAAATGTTGTGAATTGTGTGTGAGACTCTGCGTGAGTCAGGGGAGCTGACGGTAAAAGGCAGGGTTAAAGATGAAGAGGAGACAGGAAGAATGAAGCGAGAGGCCCGCCCAGACAAAAATAGTCCAAGAGAGCCAGAGATATAAATAATTTAACAGTGAGAATCATTAATACTTGATCAGTGTTGAAGATTGTTGGAACCTCTGCTTACAGTAACTAACAGAGCATGTATGTTTTATAATTGTGGAGCTGTTGTTTCCTTGTCTCTGTTGGTTTGTTTGCAGGAATGGCTATTGCTGGAGCTTATCTTTTTGTGTCTTGATATCTTACTATCCATGTCTTTTTTTTTCTTTTTAAAAAAAAATCTTCACCTGAAATACATGTTATGGAACTAGACAGCTGCTGTAAGCTTTGCTGATTTGACAGTGTGATGACACAACTGGCTGGAATAACCTGGTGAGCCGACAGTATAGATGTACAAAGGCTTGTGTAACATACCGTGTGTGTTGAGCCAGTGGTCTCCAGTATTGATTTTTGATTCCTTCAGTCTCTGTCCACTTTCAGTTATCGTCTACAAAAAGATGTATAACCTTTTAAAAAGTGAAGAATTACACTAACATCACAGCTCTAATGTTTTACCAGTCACATTTATAAAATCAGTCAATGGCAATGTCAAGAGCAGCACTGCAAGAGATAATGTTTGGGTTCAAGTTGATTATTCATAAAAAAAAAAAAAAAAAGTTGTTTCAAGAAGTATTCCCACATTATTCGACTGGAATTTTTAAGTGTTATGTACTTAATTACAATAATTCTTTAAAGTTAGCCAGTTAAACAAGTAAAGTTGCTCCAAAAGTAGTGTAATCCTGATATCAAGGTGAAGAAAATGTAGTTATCAAGCCAAATATCTCAACTTGAATTTAGTTTTAAATCAACTAATGCAAGAATTTGAGTTTGAAATACACAACAATGTAAAGTTGAGGCAACATTGTCAACCCAACTCGTCAAAATAATGTTGGCAACTTAAAAGCTTTACCAAGATCATTACATTAGAATTTTTGCAACCCTGCCTTTAATTCAGTGGTGGGAATAGAGTGCAAGGTATGAAGCACAATCTTTCATCTCTGCCTAACTGATGATAATTAAGATCAACTTAAGCCTTTTAAGGAATGTTCTGTGTTTGGTATGCGAGGAATCGTACCTTCAGTCTCCTGTCAAAACATTAGTGTCAGTTTAGTTTGAGCAGCATGAGGATTCACTGTGATCACCGAACCACAAACTGTAAAAATAAAAATAAAAAAGATCATGTGCCAAATGACTGGCAACAATGACTGTCAAACAAAAAACGTAAAATCAAAGTAAAATTTTCTAATTCCAGTAAAATGTAAACAATACATTTATAGATTTTCACAACATGTTTTGCAGAGAAACTGTTATTCTTCAGATTTTTCTGGGATTATTACAATCAAACCCCTTCAATAAATTGATTTATTTTACAGATTCAATCTAAATTCCTGGACTTAAACACCTTCAATAAAGTCCAATTCCAAAACATTGTTGCTGACAGTGAAAATTTACAATATCAACCAATTCTTGACAAACGATTCTGCAGAGCTCCCAGGAGGAGCTTGAAAACTTAAAAAATTACCTTTCCCTGTGCTAAGACTGGGCGCATGGGCTGCAACAAGTAAATATCCAACCTCAAGAGTGTGGAGACAATATAAGACAGAGGAGAAACATGCCTGAAAGATTCAACCTGGACAGCTGTGCATCTTTGCACTCTTTCAAAATAAAAGTCAATGCGTTATGTTGGACGTAATGACAGTTTTTGCTTAATTTGTATCTAAAATACAGAGATTGAGTGAAAAAATTGACATAAATACAAATCTTTAAAATGAACAGTAAATCTTTAAATTGACAACATGGGTTTAAACCTTGATATAAAGAGCTGCATATTTAGTTACAGATCATTATTGTCATTTTGATGTAAATCTGTATGTAATTTGAGAAAGCAGGAACAAATACTGTCTAAAATATAGTAATTTTACAGACATTTCTATACACTTTTAAAAGAAAAACTGTAAACTAATGTAAAATTACCATGTTATTTCCTTAAAATTAGATTTTCACAGTGCATTTACCAAACTGACATTTAAAACAATGGATGACGTGTTCAAAGCTGCAGGTATTTATTATAAAATGTGTCTTTTCCTACTTCTAAGCCTGACTCTGACTGCTAGACACACACTAAAGACATGAAAACAACATACACAAATCAACCTTTTTGGCCTTTAACTGTATTGACCTTTTCGTTATGCCTTTGTTGTTGCTTTAATTGAGTTCTTTCAGTGTGTTGTTCACAGGGTAGCTGAAGTTTGTTAGATTTCATATATTCATATGATAGTAATCTACATAAGCAGCTGTGTGACTTACAGTATCCAGGCTCTTCTAGTTAGAGACTTACATCCCGACCGTGATAAATATTCACAATGGTCACTGTGGACGACTGTTATTAATGGGGCACCCTGACAATAAGAGTCTTAATAAGAATCATAATAGAGAATCAGATCAGAATCATGATACACTTAAACGTGGTTCATTTCATCTCCTTGTGTCCTGTACAACCAGCTGCCAGATAAAAATAGTCCCCTCTACTCCGTGCTCTAATGTTGTATTTTGGCTAAAGGCTGCAGCTCTGAGTTGACTGATGCATTTAGCTTAAGTATAACGGAGTACTGTGTGTATAATTTAGTTGTAAATCATATTTGTGTTTTAGCTTTTTTACATATGTGTGAAAATGTAACTGTGTATAATAAATAAAGGTGAAATGTGAAAGCAGCTGTGTGCTCCACCAGCTGCAGTGCTCCAGTCTGATGTGAGAACTCAGCATTGCACATGTCATGTTTAATAAATGACTGCTGCCTTCGGATACATATTTGATGCTTGTTAGAGGCGGGCAGAGGTCACGGTTTCTCAGGCTTTTTCTCAGAAAGCGCAGTTCGCTTTGTCTGAGAGGAGAAAAGGAGCACAAGTGTCTGTTCCCTCCCTGTTGGCCGGTTCTTGTCAGCAGATCTGCAAACAAAACTTCTCAGTGCATTAACACCTTGAGAAGACATCAGAAGTCAAAGCTTTTTCCAGCGGAGCCTCAGCGGTGGGAGATAAACAGACAACTATGCTGACTGTCTCTTGTTAAGGTGCTGCAGTTACCGGTCGAACCGACAGCGAGAAAAACTGTCTGAACATCCAGATCTTTGCACTTTTATCAAGCCAAGCTGTCAGTCAGCGAGGCCTTCAGAGCCGGATCTGTTTTCACTGTGGCGGCAGGAGTTTGGAAAACCTCAGGCTCAAAGACAAACTGATTCCTCTGAAAGAAAATCAACAATATAGGAGTCAAAAAGTAAGACATAACCTCTGACCTTTTTGGAGGGCTGAATAACTGTTAAAAGTTGAACTACTTCCTGTCACTGTTGAGAAGCTGTTAATCTGAAATGAGTCAGCAAACTCTGCACTCCCACTATTTGGGAGAGGTGTGTATTGTCAAGGTTTTTTTTCTGTGGCCAACTATACTGAGAGGGCAAGAGTTGCTATATAATCTTGCAAAGAGAAGGTTTAACTGTTAGGTAGCCCAGAAATACATATCAAACTATCACAAGCTAAAAGATTTTAACTGGTAAAATCATTTTTGTCAGAGAACAGATTGTCTTAGTGCATGTATACCAGGAAAGTGACATGAGGCCAAACTATAATATTGACTTTTGGGTTTTCCGATCTCCTCCTCACAGAGTTCTTGAGAAGAAACAGGAAAATGGCGAGACTATCGAGCTGTCGGCGGAGGGCCGGCCGGAGCTGGTGGAGGAGAAGGAGATGCCGGTGGTGGACTGCACATGCTTCGGCCTACCCAGGCGCTACATAATCGCCATCCTCTCCGGTATCGGTTTCTGCATCTCCTTCGGCATCCGGTGTAACTTGGGAGTGGCCATCGTCAGCATGGTCAACAGCCACACAGTCTACAGAGACAACAAGGAGGTCATAGTGGTGAGTGACGGAGTGTCTGGCATCTTTTTCCTGAATTAAAAGGTTAACAGCATGGAAAAATATGAATGACTTTGATGAGCACATATAGTTTACTTTCTGGTGAAGTTTTTATGGTTTGATTTAGGCCTATTTATTTAAAGCCCAGATGAAGCACGTTTCATTCACGAGAACTCGGTTCCATCAGGTGTTTCAGTAAAAGCTATAACAGCACAGGATCCTGGAACTAGACTGTAGCTCACCTCAATCGAATGGTTTTAATGCCAAGCTTTTCCTGTTATGGCAGATCAAAATGTCTGCTGTGAGACAGGTCAATTCGTCCCAAGGGAAGTCTTAATGCTACAGCGTCCGGTCATATCTTAGACAACAGTGTGCATGAGTCAGAGGAAGGCCCTCTCCCGATTCAAAGTGAGATCTATGCTGAAATGTTTTATATATTTACAGCTGTTTTGGAGGTAGGAATTCAAATTTGCAGGTCAAACAGAGTGGGTTAATCATCAGAGTGAAAGGTTTAAGGGTTGTGGAGGAATACTGGGGACTGTACAATAGGTGTCACTGGTGGGCTATAACTTTTGTTGTGTTGGTTCTTTCTTCATGTTAGCTGCTGATTATCCAACCTAATCTAATACCCAGCATTATACAGTGTCTGTTCTGTTAGATACAATTATATAGAGTCTCATGTCTTACTGTCTGTCTCAACAGAAAGCACAGTTCGACTGGGATCCAGAAACAGTGGGGATGATCCATGGTTCCTTCTTCTGGGGATACATAGTCACTCAAATCCCTGGAGGCTTCATCTGCCAAAAGTTTGCAGCAAACAGGTCTGTTAATCCACTGTACTGTGTATTTTACTATGCAACTGTTCTTATACAGCATATTGAATGTTAACTTCCTGTCTGTCTTCTTTGTCTCTCAGAGTGTTTGGCTTTGCTATAGTGGCCACATCTTGCCTGAACATGCTCATCCCCTCAGCAGCACGGATGCACTTTGGCTGTGTTATCATTGTCAGGGTGTTTCAAGGACTTGTGGAGGTGCTTTACTTTAATACAATGACAATGAGCTAGATCGCTATTCACATACTGTGTTTTAGATCTAGATTTGTCATGTGTTAAATTCTTACCTTTAACTTCACATCCCACAGGGGGTTTCATATCCAGCTTGTCATGGTATTTGGGCAAAATGGGCACCTCCTCTTGAGAGAAGTCGTCTGGCCACAACAGCCTTTTGTGGTGAGTCCATGATCACCAAACCTTTAAATAATGGACGTCCATTACCACTGTGCTTTTTATGGCTACAAAAATGTCAAACATTTGTTGGTTCGAGCTTCTCAAATCTGAGGAGTTCCTGCTTTCCCTTGTTATAAATATATATATAAGTTATATATATCTATATTAATAACTTTGAGTTAAGGCTGTCATTAGCCTGCTATTACTTTTATTATGACTGTTATTGCTACATGATTATTGTGGTCAAAAGCAGTCATGATAACAATGTTATTCCAATTTTTAAAAAGCCTTTTTCAACTGTGAGTAGAGTCACATCGGTCACTATCTTTTTCGCTTCTCATGGCGGGTGGCAATACCAGCTCCAGCTATGCTGGAGTACTCACCCAGATTGCTACTGACCTTGGATTATTTGCAGTATGATAATAGTAATAATAATACAGAGTAATAAAATATATATTTCCATATAAAAATTCAGTTTGCCGAAAGTCCAAAACAAACACAAAGTAAGAGTGTTGCAATGGAGCGGTATTGACAATGATAATATTATTGAAAAATTCAATATTGATGTCATCGTAATTACTGATATCAATATTTAATTTTTTACATATCGCAATAATATTATAATTGTCAATACCGCCACATTGCAGCACTCTTACTTTGGGTTTGTTTTGGACTTTTGGCAAACTGAACTTTTGGAAAATAGTTTTTACTGTTTGTTTTCCCATTTTATAGACTATTGACTTGAGTGTCAACACATGTGACAGATTTATATGTGATATATAAATGGCAAAGATGAGAATAACTTAAAGTGCCACCCTAAACCTAGTGTTCCTCCCTTTTTAGGTTCCTATGCCGGTGCTGTGATTGCCATGCCGTTAGCTGGAATCCTTGTGCAGTACTCAGGATGGTCGTCTGTCTTCTACGTCTACGGTTAGAAGCCTTTGACCTTTTGCTCTACAGAGTGTGACGGTCATGAATCTGTAATAACTATGAATACATCAAACGCATGATTCTTGAGTTCACAGTTGCACAGTAGAAACTGACACATACTGAAACTGCGAGCACAGGAAACCACAATGGCCATCATCATAAATATAAAAAAACAGACCCCTCACACACACGTTCTGTGAACTGAACATTTCATTCTGTGCCAAAGCAGCAACTACAGTCAAAATATCTGTTCTTTTTGGCCTTTCATCCAGTTTTTAAGTGCTCTTTTTTCTCCACTCCTGTCCATCCACCCACCCCCACCCCCACCTCCAGGTACTTTTGGTGTCATGTGGTACTGTTTCTGGATCTTGGTGTCATATGAGAGTCCAGCAGCTCACCCCACCATCACCGACGAGGAGAGGAAGTACATTGAGGAAAGCATTGGCGAGTCCGCCCAACATACAGTAACGGTCAGTCGACGCAGCTGCAAAATACCTCATACACTGAATCACATCATGGTGACTGAAGTTAAACATATTGTTGTGTTTTGTTCTGACATTTTCATACAAATGAATCGTTTGCAGCATGCTGGTACTATTTTAGTTTTCCGCAAACGTCCTAAATAAGGAACAACAAACGTGCTGAGTCAGAAGCACACATAACAGTTTATCACAATAAAAGCACCACTGATAGATTTAGAAACTTATTGTCAGTTGTCATTTTTGCTCTTCTGTGTCTGCTTTCAAGTAAAACTAAGAAAGTTCCACCTTCTCACCAATCTGTTCTAGCTTCTGATGCTACAGGATCCACGTGCAGTTGTTTACCTGGTCATGTTTGCAAGTAAACAACTGCAAGTCAGTGGTTTTATTTCATTACAAAATCACTAAAACTTGTTACACATGTTTCTCTTATAGAAGTTCAACACACCGTGGAGGGCCTTCTTCACCTCCATGCCGGTGTACGCCATCATTGTGGCTAACTTCTGCAGGAGCTGGACCTTCTACTTGCTCCTCATCAGCCAGCCTGCATACTTTGAGGAGGTGTTTGGGTTCGAGATTAGCAAGGTAGCAAAAGCTTCTACGTATGTCTGCACTCGGTGTTTACCTCAGTATTCATCATCAGAGTACTTAAATCTGCCTTTTCCCCTCTCTTTCCTATCAAGGTGGGCATAGTGTCTGCACTTCCCCACCTGGTTATGACCATCATTGTGCCCATCGGTGGTCAGCTTGCTGACTATCTACGCTCCAACCACATCATGTCCACCACTAATGTCAGGAAAATGATGAACTGCGGAGGTGAGAAAATGATGGAGAAGCACAATTACACTTGCAAAAATGAAACACATGCATGAACTAGAGATATAGCCAACTTGCTGCGACCATAAGGAGGTCAAACCTGTAGTCAAGTCAGCATAAAATCTCATATAAAATAGCATTTTACTGCCTTTTCTACACATCACAACTTGAAATAATGCACAGTAACTCAGCAGCTAATTATAGCATTAACCACACATGAGCTAGTGTGAGAAAACGCTGCATAATGGGGAAATGATGACTCACTGTAAAGCAGAAGCCCTGCATCTGTCTGCTATTTTTGCTCCATAGAGATAAATTGATAGCAAAGTGAATTGGAGAAGCATGCAGTGTCACATACATATCACTTAGCAACTTGAGATACCTGCCCTGTCAACTGCATCTTATGAAAACAAAGGAATGGACTAAAATAACTTGCAGCTAAATATGGATCTTAGATTGGAGCATAATGTATTAAACAGAGACTTTGTTTGCTTCTGTGCTTTTGATGCTGCCGTGAATCAGGGTTTGGGATGGAGGCGACGCTGCTGCTGGTGGTCGGTTTCTCTCATACTAAAGGTGTTGCCATTACATTCCTGGTCCTGGCTGTGGGATTCTCTGGTTTCGCCATTTCAGGTGAAACATGAAGTGCTCTTTAAAACATTTTGGTCACAAATATTAACAGATTTTTGGAGACTTTGTTGATTTATAATCTCTTTTTTTGTTATTCCTCATAAGGTTTCAATGTGAACCACCTGGACATTGCACCGCGATATGCTAGTATCCTCATGGGTATCTCTAATGGTGTGGGCACTCTGTCTGGGATGGTTTGCCCACTTATAGTCGGTGCCATGACAAAGCACAAGGTGAGAGTATAGACGTACATCAATCAGCCACAACTTTCTGACCACTGACAGGTGAAGTGAATACCATTGATCATATTGGTGCTATGTGGTGTTCTGCTGGAAAACCTTGGATTTTGCCATCCGTGTTGATGAGACTTAGACACCCAAGTAAACATTGTCCCAGAACAAGCACACTCCCTCATGCAAATGGCAATCCCAAATGTCACTGGCCTACCATAATGTTATGCCTGATTGGTGTATATGCATATAGTGTGTGACATTGTATACTGACACATTTTATTTTATTTTTGTGACAGGATCTTAGAGTCATCTTAGACTAACTATCTAAAACAACAGCAGAGGTGTCACTTCCTCAGAGAGGCCTTTAGAACATTTCCATTAGAGAAATTTGTCATGTAAGAGGAAATGACATCAGTTTAATGATACACTGAGAGAAGCTCAATATATCAAAGTTCTCACTTCTAAAATACAGCACATATGAAAAGATGTGAATGTGTATAACTGTAGAATATTTTAAAGTCACAATAGCAAATAAAACCTGTATTTCATGCATGTAAC
>OMNN01096215.1:0-35846 GCA_900302755.1 Chromis chromis
AAGACTTACCCTAACCATAATCACTACTTGCCTAAACATAACACTAACCCTAACCTTAAACCAAATCTTTGCCCTGCAAGGCTTAAAAATTGAAGTGATTCGCAACATTAAAAATATATACACATGCATATGCACAATAAGTGATATAAATAGATTTTAGGTATTCAGTTATTCATCTAAATCCAGGCTGACCCCTGTGGCTGAAAAAAAGATCATTCCTTATTCCACATAATCAGAACTTTGTATTTTTTGTAATTTTGTCTCAGTGAATCGACATTTTGGAGCATTGTGTCCTTTTCAGAATAAAGACCATTAATCATGTTGGTGTTGTAGCTCATAAAACAGGTGATTAAACCCGTGGACTCACATGTCACTCAATATAAAATAGTAACAGAGGCTATAAGGATGAAGCGCCAACTGTGTCCACATTGTTTGTCTATGATGTAAGTACATAAATTTACAAAAGAGTAAAACACCCCTCACAAGAGTTGCTTGAAATTGGTGTCACAAATGAAACGTCAACAGTTTCTTTTCTCCGACAACAATAATTTAATACTGCATATGCACCCAATGACTTTCTATTTTAAAATATTTGCTTTGTGTCTCTCTAGGTTGTAAATTTACTGCAATTAAAGTTTACTTACACTGAAGCTGTCATGATGTTCTCAAATCTTGTAAGAGGTACGATAATATCTTTCTTTCTCCTCCTTCAGTGAAAACTCTGCATTTCTCAACCTGGGGTTATCAACTCAGAGTTCAGGGTCACATTATACAAACTGCCTTCTGGTGTAGGCCGCCTCACTTGTTGTTGTGTTTCCTTAAGTTCATGATATTCTGCAAAAGTCAAAACAAAACAATCTGCCAGCAGATGTCAAAATTTGCACTTGAAATTGCAGAGCAGTAACAGAAAACGATAGTGTTTTGTAAGGCATGATATTTGACTTATATACTGAAAAAAGATAGAGAGGTGATGGCAGTTTTTCTTGCACATATGAATGTTGATGGATTTTGACAGAATTCAGTACAGGAAGCTTTCCTGACTGCAGGTGACAGTTGTTTCACCTTCAGCTGAGCGGCCCCAGGGACCGAGCAGCTAAACCCAAAGTACCAGTTGAGTGCCTTTCTTGAACGACACATACAAGATCGGACCATGACCTTGAGGCATTAAGTTGTGAATCCTTTTACAAATGTAAATGTCTGCAGTTGCATTTTGAATGCGATGCATGCAAGCCTTTGTGTATTGCTGTAAAGCTGCAATGGAAATCTTACTATGTTCAACCTAGTGACATTTCCGTATCACTTTTAAAAGGTACAAGTCTGAACTGTCGCACTATGAATAGGCATGAGCAATATCACAACATACTTTGAATTCAGTGAGGCATTTGGGGAAGACTTTTTTCACACTTGAGCACCAAGTTTAGTCCAAAAACTACACAGAAACACAATGTGGTGTCAGAATCACAAAATCACCCACATCTATTACAAAGTGAAACAGCCATAAACATAGAACTTTACTGGTTGGAAGACAGATGGTGTCAGATTAAAGAGATTAACCGATAATGGCAAAGTGTTAACTGGAGCTGAAGTTTAGTTTGTTGCTGCCAGCTGTTCTTTAGGGTCTTTCCTCTGAGTTTTTAAAACACCTGCAGCATCAAACAGCAGGATCCATAAAGCATTCACCAAGCAACAGAGTAGCATTCATTTTTGCACTAGGAATAACAGATAATATATCAAGAATTTCTTTGAATTATTGACTGAATTATTACTGACATGACTACAGGATTGATTAGAATCTAACGGCAAATGACACTGTACTTTTCTTTACCTCTGACAGGTGGTCTGTCACAGAGTCAAGTTGGGTCTCAAGTTGAGTCAAGATATTTTCATTTTAATGTTGGTAAAGTAATAATTAGATTATCGTCACATCTGGACATCATTTTCAGTGTTTAAGAAATTAGAAATAAACTAGGTTGTTAGTTTTGTGGACAGTTTGATAAACTTGCTTTGACTTCAGTCTTGTGGTGGGTATGTCTAGATGACAGACTGAACCAGCAATGTTACGCATCCCATGTCTGAAAAGGGCTTTAAGGAAACATGTAGACTGAAGTGGTGCATATGTTACCTGACTGGTACCTGGTTTAGCTAGTAGCAGCCAATCATATTCATGCAATTGTGTTGCACAGGGCTGTTGCTCATCCCTTTGACAACTATGCTCATGCCACGAAGAGCTGACACAGATTGTACTTCTCAATTGGAACAACTTGATTAAGGCGTAAGTAATCACGGTGTGTGTTGCACATCTCTATTGCTTGTTGTTTGCTCTGTTGGTTCCATGTCAGATAGCTTTAGATTCATCTTCAATAAAAGCAGGATTTTCTATTTTCCATCGAACCACGACTGCTCTGTCAGGGCTTTGGTAGTGCAGTGCAGGTTACATGTCCTTGTAGTGTCTGTAATGGCTGCACTGGTGGCTGTTTCTTGGTAATGAGCATGACATTTGCATTAGTGTTAGTATTTATGGCTTCAGCATGCTCAGTATAATGCTGCTGAATGTCATTATGTACATTTGAAATATATGTGTTCATTTGCAATCTTTGCATTAATTTTTCTGTATGTGTATTCAGTTGCACTGATATTATTTACACAGCTTGTCTTGTTGCTGATGCCCAAAAGGCCTAATATTTCAGTATACACAAAAATATCTTGGAATTTTGAAGGATTTCTGTGAGCTTATGCATGTTATTCTGAAAATTACTACAGAATACTTTGGCATTGCTTGGTTTATAATGAGGCTGGTCTGCATGAAAACTTTAATTCAGTAAGAGCTCCTTTATTCTGAAGAACCTTTTCTCCCAAATCTGTTTGACAATTTGCTGAACAATAAATTCTTGACACAAGTGTCTCTGACTGAACCTACAGTCAGTAAATGTTGTTTTTTAACAGGGAGATGGTCCAATGGGAGCACTCCTCCCCTGCTCCCACGCCACTAACAAACACACATTGAAGGGATGGCAGGTTAACGAGGGGGATGTATTTTGGTGCTTCTGCTAACGGGGGTAGCATACCCCACTGCTCACCCTTAAATCACCTATAGCCCACAATAATTCAAAATAGGGCATTGTCCCCAGGCGTAGATTCATCTCATTAGATCAGATTGTTGGATTGTTACGTAAACAGGTACACACACGAATACATGAATACACACAATAACAAACGTGACCTATCTTAGAATAGCCCTGGGAATAGTGCTTTAAAAATGACCTCATCCCAAGCTAATCTTTCTGCACTATTAACAGCACATGTTGCCCTCATGAATGCGATAGGGTTCATTTTACCTGACTGGTTGGGAATTATATTCTGTCACATTAATGTGAATTGTTGTCTGCAAAGAGGATTTAAACCAGCATTTATATTCCTGATGACACACTGACACTGCTGTTAAGCTGCATGAATGACAGTTACCAGCTCAAATACTGTATTCTTTAGCAGCTAGCTTTTAAAAATTATAATGTAAACAGTTCCGTTGCTGTCCTGCCTCTGGATTAGGAAGAATTTTCCAACAAGAGTGTAAAGCATTCTGTTAAGTTACAGGAGAAAAGTCAAAATTGGGGTTAAAGAGTCTGGAGGACGCTGACAGTTTCACACTCATAGATTGTTACCAAGGAAAAATGAAAAATGAAGAATTGGCCAGGAGATGATGGTTAGGCTATGCCTCAGGTGATAAGAGTGTGTCATCCACTAATCGGGGTTTGGCAGTTCAATCCTTGTGTCCACATGTTGAGATGTCCTTAGGCAAAAAATCTGAACATCAAGTTTTTCCCTGCTACCATCTGTGCGTGAATGAGAGGTACATTCTAAAGCCTTCGCTCTTTAGGTATAGAAAACAGCGATAGAGAGGTACATGAAAAATAAATAGGATGGCAGTCTTTTCTTCACCACATTGGAATAATTCTTTCCTGCAAAGTCAGTTGTGGACATTACCTCTCTCTTCAGTTTTCATATATGCGTGATCTTTATGTATCTATACATGAAATTTCTATCCTTGGGGAATCGCCTTTAACCCGACTGTTCTTGAAATAGCCTTTTGCATCCTGTAGAGACTGACTGATGTGCGTGCCGTCCAGAGAGCTGTGTGGAAACTATGTTTTGCTCAGCTGTGTGGAAAAATTTGCAGTTTGCATTATGTATTGTGTAAATCAGGATAATGAAGGCTGCTTTACTGAAGCAATGGCCCCTGTATTATGTTACTGTCACTTTTCCTCAGGGAATGCATATGTGAAAATGGTCCTTACGCACACATGAATGACAGAAAGGACATAAACATGAAGCATACTGACAGGCTTAGTCACTCACTCATCATCCACTGACTCACTCACTAACGGTTACTTTGCTGGAGTAAAAGAACTAAAAAAAAATTTTTTAGTCCTTGTTCTTTGTTTTTCTGTCTTATAAATTCTTCTGGTTGGCCAAAACATGCTAAAAACAAATGATTGTGGCAGTTTCTGCACTGGACCTCCCTCAGTTGTAGTAATGTGATGTAATGTAATTTGCCTGATCAACTGATTTCCCTACATTTTGTTGAGCCAAAAAATTAATTGCAATTGACACGCTATGAAAGTCATTGGATCCAACAATAAGTGGATCCTATAAGATGTGGCAATGTCAAGTCTTGTGGTTTATGGGTATAAGTAGGAGGGCATTGTTTTTTTAATTGTTGGCTGGTTAGTTTTTTTAAAAAATTCTCTTGTGTTTCTCTTGTGTATTCTCTTATGTTCTCTTGTCTCCCCAAATCTGCCTGTATGCATTTATTTGTATAGCTTTCATTTTGAAAAAAATATAAATCCAAAAGCACTGCATTCCCATTTTAGAAACAACAGTCCAGGTTTTACTTGTGCTGGTTTTGCTCCAGCGTTTTATTGATTTGTCAGTCAAAGCTCAGCTCATCTTGCAGAAAGGCTGATAAGTGAGGTAGAGAAACAGCATACTACACAGTCCCAGTGAAACAGTTGTATATAATTATGTAGCAATAAAAGTTGAACATAAAATTATAGCAATAAAATACAGTTATAGACTTAATGTGCCCATAGCGCTTGTTCAAACTTTGAACAAGTATTTGATGTGCTTTAATTGGTTCTTTAGTTCATATGGCATCTACGATGTGCCCAACAGTGTCTACTGTGATGGAGACACTATTAGACTTTTTTGGCTGACAGTTTTCTACAGTGTCATTTGGAGGTCGAGGATTGTGCCTGGGGAGTGGCACACTGGTGTGGTGGTTCCTGTTTTCTAAAGGGGGCCGTAGGGTGGGCTCCAATTATTGCAATATCACACTGTTTAGTCTCCCTTTGAAAATGTATCCTACAGTGCAAAAAAGGAGGCCCCAACCGATTGTTGGGTATGGAGGAGCGGTATGGATTCTGTCCTGGTGGTGGAACAACAAACCAGCTCTTTATCCTTGCAGAGTTGTTGAGTGGGTCATTGGAGTTTGACCATTGAGTTCACTTGTGTTTTGTGGACTTGGAGAAATGTGAGAAACTTGTACATCCAGAGGGAGCTTGGAGAAGAGTCGCTGGACTTTTGCATCAAAAGGAGCCAGAGGTGGTTCAAGCATCTGATTAGAATGAATCCTGGGCGCCTTCTTCTGGAGGTTCTCCGGGCACGTCCAACTGGTAGGAGACCTCAGGGTAGACCCAGAACTCACTGGAGGGATTACATATTTTATTCGGCCTTTGAATGCCTCAGGATCCCCCAGAAGGAGCTGAAAAATATTACTGGGGAGAGGGACATCTAGAATGATCTGCTTAGCCTGCTGCCACCACGTCCCAACTTTGGCTAAGTGGAACAAAATAGATGAATAGATGGACTGATGGATTTACAGTGTGTATATTTAGCGTAGATGTTTGCATGTGTCCATTTCAATAGAAAGTGAATCTTGCAGTGCTGCATGCTGCGTCTGTTCCTATTTTTTCTGCAGTGACACACTCAGTCTTGCACCTCCTTCTGCCAGCTGCCGGGGACAATCAGACAAAATTGTCTGCAGAATTCTCAATCAACCATCTGCAATAATAGCTGTAACAAAAGATGATATAAGACCTCCAGAGAGCTGAGCAAAGAGGGAGACGGGGCCCTGACAAGTGAAGCAAACAGTGTGGCAAACTGATGGGATGGAGCCACTCTTAACAGCCCATCGCTGACAGAACAAAATTGTGAAACCTGGGTGAGTGAGAATCAGATAGAGCATTACCTAATCCGTGTGGGAAACTAGGCCTGAAATTTACAGTGTTTTGAGTAGTGATGAGGTAGCATTGGGAGTTTTCTTCATGTCAAGACAGATAAAGAGTGCAAATGGTCAAAGTGACACAGAATTGAACAGGGTTGTGTAGCCCAAGAAAGTAATAACCTTTTCTTTTTAGTATTTATTTTAGTATATTCATTTTGAGATCTTAAAATCTCATCTTATGTAAGTATCAATCCATCTGTCTGTTCTGACATTCATTCATTAAATAACAAAATGCCTCTAGATAATTTTACTGTCAGTCCAAATCTTTTCCCCTTTTTTGACAGAAAACATGTCCTGTAGATGACTAATCTAACACTCGCACAGTTCTTCCAGACCATGAGCTATATTAGATACATGACACAGTTGTATGCCTCACATGGTGACAGTTATATTCTGTCTGTGGTGAAATGTCAGCTTACTGAGGAAAGGAGCCAGTTCTCCACCCTGTGGATGTGTTTGCAAGTGAGAGAGGACAGCAGATTTAGAACTGGTTCAAAGCCAACTTAACCATATGTGACCTGCTGACCCTTTCTCCACATTTAGCATGCATTACCCTGTGATGTTATATCATCACGGTGGTACTTTGCATGAAGCTGGACGGGCGACTGTACAGTAGTTGTCCACAAGCTCTACTGTATGCTGATGAGAAATATCTGTGCAGCTCTATTTAACCCAGTCAACAGTCAGAAATGCAGCAGGCGGGAAACATCTTCAAGACCAGGTTCATTATGATCACAAGGAGAAGTTTTGCTATTTATAGAACATCAAAGGTAGATGGGAGATATTGATGTGAGGCTGTGTGGGGTGCTGCAGCCGGAGGGTAACAATATCATCTCCTCTCCCAGGGATCCTGCTGTTCATGTCTTGGAAGAGAAAGAGAGGATGAAAAAGAGCAAGGGCATCCTAGTATCTTAGTCCTAAGAAGGATTATGGTTTTTATAAAAATGTTACTCCATTCATGTGCTCTCTGATTCACATCCTGCTGTAATGTGACCAACACTGGTAGACTGTATATAATACTGCATGTATATGTATGAATCCTTCTGTTTGCATTTGTTCAGTCTAAATGCAACCAAACCTGGGAGAAAATCCACACAGTGTATGTAACGGGGCAGCTGGTCAAAGATTTTTTGATGAATATAGAAATAAATGGTCAATTATTGATTTTTATTTTTTTTTTTAAATCTGTAAAAACCTCACAGCAACAGAAAACTAAAACAAAAACCCCAAAAAACTGGATTGTATGTGCTCATTTTCAAACGTAGGTCAAGAATGGTACTGTGATAGGTGCAAAAACAGACTTTGACACAGAGTTTATTGTCAAGAGATATTAAAAGATAATTTTAAAACCTGCTTTGATATTTTCACACTTTTGAGAACTGAAGCAACATTAGCAGAATCTGATGTCAACTTTCTGTCTACCTGGAAAATGTAATGAATGTTTGACTTAGTAGTTGGTCCTCACTAACTCTTGAGGGAAATATCTGGCCTTTTAACTGCTTAAAGTTCTACTATGACCTGACAAATAGTGTTTACATTTTTTTTTTTTAATTCCATTTTGGCAAATACCATGTATATGTTACAGTAATACCGAAAGGGAAAATGTAGTTAGACACCACTTGTGTGCTGCAGACAGTGTTGAGAGTGTTGTTAACAATGGAGTTGGAGCCACTCTGGTGGACAAACTGTGTAATGATGCCATTTCTAAAATATCCCAAGTATCATTTCCTACATTATGTTCTGTATACAACAACAACAACAACGACAACAAAAAACAATATAGGTCAACATATTGGTTGGAGCCTCTTGTGTTCAGTTGCTATGCTGTAAAAAAAAAAAAAATCCCATAAACGTCTGGCAGCAAAGGTGCCGGAAAAAATATGTTAAAAATGAACGTAAAAAAAGTAATGTATTTATTTATTAAATTTTTTAAATTACAACAATCTGTAAAATAATGATAGTTTAGTAGATTTAAATAGACACAGTAAAATTGTAATTTTAAGGTCACACATTGTGAAAGAACAAATTTATTTACAGACTATTGATGTGGACATTATTTTTTATTAGATATGAATTAATTAATTTCAAATAAAGTCATATATTTGTAAAATAGTATTTTAGATATTTATTTAAAAATAATATCAAATGTTGTTAAAGAACGAATTACCATTAGTCAAAATACAGATTTTCGATGTGGACGTCATTTACAGTTTTTACCTTTTTTTTTTTTTTTACAGTCAACATGTAAATGAATGCTCATTCTATGATTTTACCAGTTAGTAGCTGTAATTTAACAATACAAGGAAAGTCTGTAAAATACCAGCAAACTGTAAAAAAAAAAAAAAAGTGTTAAAAAGCTTATACACGTATATTTTGCTATTTCATACCGTCAATCATAGAAAATATGATTGGGGAAAATGGTTCCATAGCCAGAATAAATTTCTCTGTCCTCTTCTGAATTCACCCTGCTGCTGCTGCTGCTGCCATCATCTGTTCCATCATAAATAAAGATAAGTGATCCAGCTCCAGAAGCAGCCATACATGCCAGGCCATGACACAGCCTCCTCCATGTTTCACTGATTTAAAGCCAGTATAGCATTGCCTTCCACGAACTAAGGATTGCGAAAAATTGAAGTTGGGTAAAATCTGTTGCTGTTGGCATTACTCTCTGTCCATAGCGTTTTTCAATTCCTCTGCCCTCACAGCACATCCCTATCAGAGAGCATCTCTAACCCAGACAAGGGAAGACACGTGGGTCAAGGACAGTTATTTATATCATGAGCTGTGTCCAATTAAGTCAGCATGTCAACCTGAAAGCATCTGCAGCTAATGGGCTTCCATCAGCATGAAAGATGGCTTGATAAATATCAAAGATGAGGGAAGACAAGAGAGGAGACAGCTTGATATTAATGATAATACAGAGCATCATTTAAATGGTAGTGGCTGTTGGTGCATGAATCAGATATGCATGGATCAAAGAGTCAGCGTGGTTCACTACACAAAATTATCAAGCTGCTTTTTCTTTTGATTACGATCTCTCTGCAGAGAAAGAGTTATGTTGTGGGATTTAGATAATCAATCACTCACTTATACTGTGTTTATGTGCTTAAAGGCCTCACCGCTCCAGAAAAGGAGGCCTTCGTTTTATTGCCTGTAATTACAATGCTGCAAAGGATGTGCTAACAAAGCTCACTTCTCAGCACTTAACCTCTAAAATCATCAGTCCACATTTACTCTCCATACCACGGTCACTCAATGGAAATTTATTCTACAGAAAGAGGTTGTTAACAACGGTCTGTGAAGTTCTAACGGTTTCATTTGCAGCCCTGTATGAGCTACTTGAATAAAGGTTATTCCAGTGAGCCTCACTATCCTTCTGCGATAATTTACAGGAATGTATGCACAAATACTGACTTTTTATCTCCAGTCATCCATTTTTAAAATATACTGTAAACTGCAACCTCCAGCTCCTCAGTAAGACAGACCTGAGTGTATTTTCTTGAATCATTAACCTGTAGAAGTGGCTGTAGGGGGTGATGAAGAGCTCCTCTGAGACACTCTCCCCTCTAGCAAAAACCAAAACCTCTTCTTGATTGTTTCATCCAAATAGAAGCATTCAATCTTGAGGACGGCTTGGTCAAAACATTGCACTCTGACAGCAAGTGCAGCTCACCAGTAGGTGTTTCAAATATATTTTTATAGAACAGAGCTGACAAAGTAATGGGTAATTGATAGTTGAATCATGTTATCCTTTCCAGACATCTCATATAAACCAGTAGAGCCCATTAAAAATATCAGTGAGGTGTATGAAGTCTGGAGAAATTTAACATTTTGATTTGAAGATTTAAAAAAAGCAGCAGAAAGAGAGAAGATAAAGAGAAAGTATTGACTGTTAAGCCCGCTTCGTTAACTGTCATGCGTTTCATTCTGGCACAGCATGTGGTGTTCATAACCATAACAGTGCAGGATTAATGTCACATTTTTCACTCAACAATAAGTTCTTCATTGCAGGCTGTTTTAGATAAAAGAGATCTATTCATTTAGCCAGCAAGCGCTGATTTGTCAGTAATTTTGTCACTTGTTATTCATAATTTTAGAACATGCAGACCAAAGTAGTCTCCTTGGGTGGCACTTCTGCAAACACTCCCCAGAGCATGTCAAACCTTATCTGTGATATGCACCGTGTTAAAATGGCAATCCTTAAACTTAAATTAAATTTTGGGGAACAGGAAGAAGTCACAGGGAGCCACATCTGGCAAGGAAGGTGAGTTGAGAGCAACAGTTGTGTTGTTGTGACCAAAACCACATGCGTGATCACTGTACTGTTACTGGGCCCACAGTGAACAGAGCCCCATCAGACTTCCCACTGAATCCCTGGTGCAAAACCATGTGAATGTTAAAGAAACCAAGGAGAATGCATCTGGTGGACTCCTGACTTGATGCAGTTTGGTCGGTCTTGGAAACTCTGAACTCTCACTGTTCTTTCTTCTCTCAGTGGTAGCTGCACTGTCGTCTCCTCTTCAGTTTGCGGTCCATTAAGAAATTGCCAATGCGCACCTCCCAGTGGTCACAAAAACATGTGCAACATGTTGACAATGCATACATGGTTTCCTCAAGACCTCATGGAGTGCGTCACAGACTGCACGTATGTAATGTATATGTACGTACACCACAAACAGCCTGAGAACTATTTGATCACTCCTGACTGAAGCTCTTGTTGTATTGCTGACTTTTTAAAAATACTTCCAGCTGACTTTGTGAACTTTGCAAACGGTTTCTTAAATGTTCACTTGATGGCTGATGTTGCATACATAATATGCACCCTCAAGGCAAAAGCATTGTGTCCCGGGCAAAGGTAAACATTTGCAAATAAACAGCAGTGCACTTGGGCCCATTATGATGATAGCATAATAAGGAAAATTACATATCAGACTGCTATTTTGTTGCGCTATGAGGCAATTTGAAAGTTTAAAATGTGGTGCTGCTGGAATGTTAACTGCAAAAAATGAAAAAAGAAAGAAACTTAGAACTAATGGTCAAGAAGAAAGAAAATGAACCCATTAACACCCATCCTGCCCACATTTTCTCCACAGACCGTTCATCAATGTGTCAGTGATGGTAACAATATCTCTATGAAACTAACACCCTGTCATCTTCATGTGGAAAGATGGAGAGGAAGAGATTTCTGCTGAGATCTCTCTAAAGCACCTGGACATATCACTCTCTTTCAGCAGGACCATCAAGCCTCCAGGGCTCTCTGAGATGCCACCGGCTCTGTTGATTGATTCCACCCTCAGAGATTAATCTAGATATTGACTGTGTGCGGTGGGAGAGCTAGAGTGCGTCTGGGTGTTTGAGTCTGAGCAGAGAGAGGCAGTGTCTGATAGAGACAGAGCCAGTGGGCTCGGTGATCTACAGCCTGTTTAGACCCTCATTTCCCAGAGTTCATAGCTCTCTTCCATCAACCCACAGGCAGGGAGCCAAGCTTTGCTCTCTCCTCCACGGTGGTCTAATTCATCCTCACTTAGTAAAGGTAAAGGCAGCCTCCGTCTGCCTCAACAGGTCCAAAGGCAACTCATTTTTATCACTTCACTTTGATCTGAGTGCTCTGTTTTTCTTATCTTTGATTTATTGCATGATGTTGCTTTTTTCTGTTTTTATGCTTCATGTACTCAGAGGAAAAGCAAAAGGATCATCAGTCTCTGAAGAATTTTCTTAAGCAAAGGTTAAGTAGTTGAAAATGAAGCCAAGAAAAGAAAACAGCCTTATTACGAGACACGTGCAACCACCCACATGCAGGCAGGCATAAACACACACAGAATACACACTCAGGATTGGGCACAATTGCACTCCTACACACACTGTCAAAGTCTCCCATTTGAAAGCAGTTCAGTCTCTAATTCAGCCATATTTAAATAAAGTGTCTGCTTTTCTCCTAAGCAGATGGTAATGAAATTAGGCTTTTTTTGAGGGGGGTAGCGCTATGCTCTGGGCAGGTACTTTAGGTGCAGCTGGAGCAGGTGTGTGATGGTGAAACAGTGCCAGGAGCTTGAAGTAGATTTGTAGTTCATTATATCCAGCTGTGCATTTGTAGCTCTGACAGACCACTGACGCATCGCTGACACACACAGATGGCCGTTCACAGCTGATGACAAATCTGGCTGGATTTTGTCAAGGGGGCTAGAATTAAGTGAATGGTAATAGCACATTTTAATACTGGAGAGAAAATTCTGGCTTGCTGCAAAGACAAACGCTGCAGTGATTGGCCCCAGTTGCATTTTAGTCCCACTTCTTTCCTACATCGGGGGTTGAGCATCAAAAAGCCAAGGAAGGGATAAAATCTGCTAATAGCAGCCCGGCCATTGTGGGTGTGCATTGCTCTACTAATGACTGTTTGCACAATTTATTAGATTATTGATGAGTTTGGAGGAAACACTATTAAGCTTAATATTGTGGTAATGGGACACTGTGGGGCCAGCAGTGTGTGTGAGTGCATTTCCTGATTCATGTGCGCCGTTTTCAGTTTATCTACTGTATGCCCCTGTCAAATAAAATACAAAGAAATAAATTAACAACATCTGCACTGTTTATAGAGCTGTCAGATTTGCTGCCTTGAAGGAGCAATCGAGAGTATAGAATTTCATACCAACTATGCCAGAGAAGCCACAGCAGCAACAGAACCGACATCTGCAACATTAATTTCATACAACTGACTGAGCTTTACAATGAAATAAACTCAAAAAAATCACACAGCATAAAAAGTCCTGTTCAGCCACAGAACGGCTGAGGGATATGTTTTTGCATTCTCAGGCAGAAACAGGCAGTGCTTTGGCCTGTCTGCTGTCATACCAGGAGCTTAATGGAGAGTTAACGTCAGTTTCATCTGTGTAGATAGTGTGTGGTCTGTCACAAGGGCTCGAGGGGGCTGTAAGTCTACCAAAAGAAGACAAATGTGGCAGCAAAAGTTGTCTTGTTTATATATTGTTTCTGTCATTCAAGGCATGCATCTGCAGTTCCTCCTGCTGCACCTCCTGTGCATTACTGTGGAGCAGTTCATTAAGGCAGCACAGTTACTTAAAAATGACTCATGTGACAGCAAATGTGATAAAGAAAATTTAAAGAAATGTTTTGCTAAAACTCACAACAGAACTCTGAGTTGTAGAGGTATAAACCTGACCTACGGTCTTTTCTTTTTCTTTTTCGGGAGACCAGATGGGAGTACATTACAGTAATCTATTGCCTGCTGGTAATAAAAGTATACATTAGACTTTCACTGTTCTCTAGAGGGAGACATAACTTGAACTTGCTGTATTTCAAAGGCGAAAGAAGGCCGGATCTCTAATGCTGTGGAAATGTAACCTCGCATGTTTATGCTGTATTTTGTGAGTAGAAGTTTATAATTGTGATTTCTCTGCTAGGCATCCCCAGTGAACAAACCAATTACGCAGACATAGTAGCTTATAATAATAATAATGATAATAATGATAATAATAATAATAATCAAGCTGTGAACTGATGACATATGTATCACAGAAAACTCGGTTCACGAGTACTGAAATGCTCCCCACCATGTAGATTTTTCAGTCTTTGTAATTAGGGAGTTGCTGTACGCCACATTAGAGGCTTTGGTGACAAATGACTTAACGAGCTACACGGGGAGTCGTAATTATTCTGCAATTAGAAATGTAATTACAGGTTGCTCCAATGGCTTGCTTGCTTGCTTGCTAGCTGGCTAGCAGTGCAAGGGAGCCCAGGCAGAATGAGCATCGCATTTAACTGCCAGCTAATCTGTCACACATGGAAAGGTAGACTGGGCTCCAATCACAGGCGCAACACTTAAACCTGTAGACTGAACTGGATGCTGTTAAGTCGCTGAGGCTTGTAATCCATCACTGCAAACCCAAACTGGATTTAGGACAGCACAGAATGTTAACCTAATGTAATAGGTTCTTAAAACAGGTCCACATACTGTGTGTGTGTGTGTGTGTAATATGATTTATGTAACCCTTTGAGGTGCAAGGTCATGATGTTGAGTGCTAATAGATAGAATGATGCATTTACTATATCTACTATATTTATTACACCTCTAACCAATATTAACACGTCAGAATGACGTGTGAGAATGAACTTATTTTAGTTTAGCTAGATTCATTGAGTTTAAAACCAGATGTTGATTACCAAATGATTATCTCCTGCTTCATTTCAACCTGGGTAAATATTAATAGCAGTTCAGAGTTTGGTGCACAACATTCACTGGTTTCAGTGTTGTGTATTAGGATATTGCAGGGTAGGGATCAAGCACATATTTTGTCACACAGCAGGGGTCATCCTCCCCATTCCCATTATTTGTAAAGTCATCAGATGCCTAGAAAAGCTGAAAGAAAGCAGATATTATCTCCTCAATATGAAGGATTAAGCCAACACTAAAACAGGCTGGTGCTTAATGTTGGTGTTCATGAACACAGCAGCTGTGTGCAGCTTGCAAGTGCATGCTAAAGTTTTTGATCATTTTGAATTCTTCGTGTGCCCTTAAGTAATATGATGAGTTTGAAAATATAATACAGGCTAAAAGTTACACAGCTGCTGCAGGGGTTATCAATATCTCTACCCCATCACTAAGGCACAAGTAGATTTCACTATAAAGACCATTATGTATTCCTATAAATTAGTGAGTATCCTTTTGGAGTGTAAGACAATTTGTTCTTATACTGGCAACCCTGGTGGTGTTAAATGGTCTTGGCAGCCAGTACAGAACAAAAAACATAATGATAATAATTCAAACTGCTAAGTTGGCTCACTTGTTATTTGTATAAGTTCAAAAACTAAAAGGCTTTAGTACTTTAATCTGTCTGTTTTAGGAATATACCCATAGACTGTATGTAAAAGACTGATGTAGCCACACTGTGACTCCTGTTAGTTTGTGGACTACGATTCTGAAGCCTCAAGTTCGGAATTTTGCAGTCGTCAACTTGGTCTTTAGGAACTGAATATGATGAGGAGGGTGAATCTGACGGAGAACTTGAGCACACTATCCCGCCCATATGGCAGTGACTTGTCAATCACAAGATAGCTATGCAGTTAAGCATACCTTGCTTTGTCATCAATTTTATTGTATATGTGACCATCTTTTACAAAATAACCTTAACAATGTACTGAAGGAGACTTGAAAGTAGTGACTGAGATCAGAAAATCATTAGGAAAATGTTTACTGAGGTAATGAAACAAGTGAGACATAGGGACACTTTCTCCGTGACTTCATCTGTCACCCAAAACAAAACCTGCTCTGAAGCAGTTTAGGTGTGCAGCATAAGTTGGCATGACAGTAAGAAGTGAACTACTATTGTTGACCTGAAAATTCAGAGTTAAATCTGAAGATACCTCATTAAACCCAAATCCTGCTTCATTGCACAGGCCTCTGGTTACTGTTGTGTAGTGAAAACAACAATTTGAGGGAGTCATTTCCAGCATGTAGCTGCAAATGACCTGGCACTGATAATAGAAAACAGTATGGTCCTTAATATTTTTGTTGTGTTTGGTCAACCCTATGTCTGATTTTTTGCTATTGGCAGGAACAGAGAATAACAGTGCCAAAACGCATGCATGATACCAACATATTATTTATCCATTTCTATCCATTTACTTAAAAAAAAAAAAATCATCTTATATGCTAATTAGTAAAACCTTTAAATGTTTTAAGTGTTTGAGCTTCCCCAGTTCCTTCATGACAGTCCTGCTGCCTCATCAGAAAAAAAACCTGCAAAATAAGTGAGCATATTGTTCATCGTTTCAGGGTCAGTGCGCGAGTGTGCCATGCTCGCAGGCAGTGTTGGGACCCATGCACTGTAGTACTATGCACTAATGGGGAACTTGTGCCAGCGATGACAGATGAGGGCTAAGAGGGTATAACCCCCGTAAACCCACCCTGAGCTTCGGATGACCTGCCAGCCAGGCAACCTCACTATACAATCATACGTTCCAGGGTTGCATTTTAAATTGGTGTACAAAATACACAGGAGAGTCTGGAGGCCTCTGTGAGCAGTCCAAAGCAATGTTTGTGTATGACGTACCTCTTAAAAGGAGATTTATTATGGATCTTTATGCCTTCATAAGCCAAGTTACAAGTGTTGGGACATTAAAACATCAATATATTAAAGGTATAGTTTAATACTTTGAGAAATAAATGTATTGCCTTTCTTCCTGTATTCTGTTACATGAGAAAATCAATATCCCTCACATTTGCATGATAAATATAAAGCCACAGGAGCTATTTCGATCCCTCTTATGGATTCCGTTTTCAGCGCCAAGTACAAGTTAATTTCCCAACTGTGTCTTCTCCAAGTTGGAGGCAACACAACTGAGGAAGACTCTTGACGCACACAGTTTTGGGATCAGACTTTTAATTGGACTTAAATTCACATAAATAACATTGGTTCATATATATTTTGTATATTATACAACTTTATATAATATATATTTCCCCCTATGATTTACATTCCTCTCTGGCTAAAATTATCTCAGTTATATCTATGGAAACAGAAAGCATTGCATGAAGGCAAAACTGCTCTTTTTGTGCTGTTCATCAAGGTCCAAATGCCAAAAGGAGAGGAGCGCATTTCTCTTGAGTTGTACAAAAAGAAAACAAAAAAAACAATTTCCCAAGTTACACAAACAGAAAAAGCAAAAAGGAGAATCTATTGCATTGTCTCTAGGGTATTACACTGCACTACAAGGAGTGGGTAGCTATTGAAAATCATTCACCGTATATATTTTACTGTATTGACTTGTGACACAAAAAAAGAGCACTGCAAACGATCTGATATGCATGGCAATGAAAACTCTGTGTGACTGTTCCTGTCATGTTTTTTTTTCCTGTTGTAAAAAAAAAAGAAAAAAAAAAGAAGAAGAAGAGAGAATATGTTCGACTTGATAAGAAACCCCATCATGAAGATAAGGAAAGAGTTATGAACCTGTAGCAAGGTCACGTAATCATGCAGTGACCCAGCCAAGCACACTTGCACAGATGAGTTGAGCTTGTCGGCCCAGATCACAAATCAACACTTGGTCGTTCTGAGCCTCGGTGGATATGGATGGACATCCGGAGTCAGGTAACATTCAGTAATCTCCCTGACGGAAAAAAAAAAAAACTAACCTTCCTCCTCAGTCTGGAGCTCCCACTGTTACCTTTGACCAGTGGATTATCTCTGTAATCAATATCTTCATCAAATAATCATGACTGAAACATCATTCAGTCTCCATAAATGAAAACTGCAGGTTGAAAGGTGGACTGATATTGCCGGCCATTGCATGCCAGGTCCTCACTGCCTTCCCATTGCAGAGAGTTTTATAAGGTTAATTATGAAGCTACGAAAAATGATTTAAATAAGCATGAGTTTGCAGGGTTTGCCTGCTTTTTTTTAAGACAACGAAATCACAGCCTGTCAGAATAGAAATGTTAGATGACAGTTAACATTAAGTACAAACCTGGTGATGAGTTAAGAGAGTGAAAATGGCCACGAGGTGTACGGTCTTCCATGTCAAAACTATGTTAAAAATCTTTTTTCCCCAAACACAACCTCCAGTGTCACAATCTCTCTGCATTTTCTTTTCTTTTCATTTCCTGCGATACAACTCCTAAATCATCACAACCTATCACACACACATTTGATTGTCTGAATCAGTGCCGCTACCTGAATATCAAACCACCGTTGCCCACGCGAGGCCTTCAAATCCAAACAAAAAGCAAACAAATGGCTGTTATTTGAATAGTGATGGAGGAAATAAAGAGTTTTAGGTCAAGTCTGTTGTAAGAAAATGTTCGGAAAACAAGGTTCGGTGAACAAACGTGAAAGAGGTTACTTAAACTACCCGGTGAATCGTGGGATCCTACAATGTATCATGCATTTACCACGACAAGGCCAACCTAAACGGAACATGACGCGTGTGGGTGTGTGGGTGTGTATGTGCACATGTGTGTGTTAACAAATCACAGAGGAAAAACACAATCATGCCATGACGTCGCGACAGACAGCAAAGTTAAGTGTTAACTTCCCTGAAAAAGTCAACAACAGAGTGAACTTCTTAAAACAGTTATTAGTTCATCATCATATTGTGATAAAAAAAATCCCACAAACATCATCAAAACCATATCCCTTTTCTAAACAAGATAAGTTCATTATATCCTTTTGAAAAGAGCAATGGGGAGGGAAAGTCGCTGGTTGTGTTCAAAGCACAGTAAAAAAACACTTTTGACTTTACAGCAGGGATTTATTTCTTTTTGCAAAGAGCTCTGAGTGACCAGATAAGGTGTTTTCAAAGTTTTAACAGTGTTTCATTGCAATAAATTCTATTATGGTTTATATGATAATCATAATTAGTTCCTGATCATAAATTCTTTTGTAAAGATGTGCAGCTAAAAAAGGAGTTAGTTAACACAACCAGCAGCAGTGCTAATTGTCACTTCCCCTCCCCAGTACAAGCCTGTCACTCAGCTCCATCTATTTTAATACTCATAGAGGGGGAAATAGTGTTAATTAAAAAGTGCATCATGAATATGTTGCAATTAATAATAAAAGTAAAGTAAACTTCTTTGTCATAAATAACACCTTTTTTTCCTCTTAGAATTCAATAAACCTCTTATTATACAAGTCGAGTAGTCACATGATGCAAATCTACCCCCTGTGATCTGGTTAATACAGTATCTGGGAGCAACGTTAACACTTCCTGAAACTCGGAAGCTGTGACCCACCAATGCAAACGGGACTGATGGGTTGAACCTAGGAGGAAGATCAAGGAAAAGACTTGAGCAACGACCACCGTGACAGCCGCCGAGGATGCAACACATGAACAGTGACAGCAGAATATTTGGAACAGAAAGTCCACTTTGAGCATCCATCTGAATTAGCAAAATAGCAACATCAAGCAAAGTAGACTCAAAGAAGATATATCTAAATTTAAAGAATTAAATCTTACTTCCTTCGCCCGAGTTACAAGAGAAAATCGATACCACTCTTGTGTCTGTACATTGGGTTATCAAGTTTTGCATTGTGTCAGTGCACCAGGATCTGGAGCTCTGAATATATCAAGTATTTGGAGTTTTGGGAGTGCAGGTCACACTAGCATAAATCGAAACGATATGCATCATCAAGAATTAGTTTTACTAAAACTTCCTGTGATAATTGTGTTTCATGCATTGTTTACAGTAAATACATCATGCCCTGAGTGGAAAGTATATCAGTCAGTCACCACCTTACTGCATAAAGCAAGCAAATCTTTTTCTCATAGTACTCAAGTGAGTATTGTGAGCTTGTGAATTCCGTCCACATATGCCTGGCAATTAGATTTATAAAATATAAAAGCAGAAATGTGAAATCTGTTGTCAGTTTGTACTTTAGAGTGCAAGGATATGGCTATCTCCACATGCTAGTGTACACCCGGTACACAAAAGTACCATTGGAAAATTAATTTGTTCATTTTTGGCTCTTGCAGCATCTCAAAATCTCACCAATTTGTACTTCATACTTTGTTGTGGTGAATCCATAACAAAAGAGAAATGTAGATTTGACACTTTGTGGTCTTATAGGAGGTTTATTTGCTGGAGCTAGAAGGCTTAAGTTCTCAGTGTTAATGCATTAAGCTTATCTGGCTGCTGGTGCTAGCTTCATATGTAGTGCACAGGCATGAGAACGGTATTGATCTTCTCATTTAACTCAAGAGATAATTTAAAATGTGTCAAATCTTATTACTTCACATATTACTTAAGCTTAATGAAACAGAAATGTGGACATTTAAAATCAATTTAAACTGTCTGGACTCACTGGATTCCAGTTATTTTAATGTCCTGACCCCTCTACATTATGTCACGTATTTTTTCTTTTTAAAATCTTTTCTGAAATCTGTTTCACTGTTCATATGTTGCATCTTGACACTTTAAATGGCTGACATGAGGATTTTCACCTTGGTCTTCTGCCTAGGGTCAAATCAAGAGGACAACAAATGAAAAAGGAAGACCTCAAATGGTCCTGAAAACCAGGAGTCCAGCCCTGCTTAATGACTCATCAAAGCTCTCTGTCACTGACTCCGGGGCGTCGCATGAATTTTACTGATGTTTGCAGTCAAGAGACCTTGTTACCATTCACTGATGGATTTGCAAAAACATTGGATGGCTATAAACTAACAGGACTGACATTTTTCCAGACTGGTGTGCATATTTCCAACACTTTCTAAATCCATAAGAAAGTGACCAGTTCACTCGCGATGACTGGAGAAGAGCTCAGTCACGCCATCGTCACCTTTCAGCTCCCAGTCGACCTTTCAGTCACCGCGCCAGTCAGTGGCAGGTCTTCATCCCGGTCAAGTATGGCGATTCTTGTCGGCACAGGCCCATTTGCTGCTGCTGCTGCTCTTGAAGATCCGAAGCCACACCGTCGACAAAATCGGGGACAGGTAGCCCTGAGAGTATCATAACTGACTTGTTCCAGATCATGAAAGTGGGTACAACAGGCAGGAGGAAGGATATTTCAAAGGTGTGGATGTGCTGGGAATTCATGGCATCATAAAAGGACAGAGAGTTGTTGTCGTAGTCCAGCAGGACGCCCAGCCGCCTCAGCTGCAGGCTCGCCTCCACCAGCATCTCCTTCCCATCGTGGCGCACCATAAAGTTGTTGTTGCAGCGGGAGAACACCCATGAGGACGAGTTCTTGCCGCTCCATTCGTTTTTTGGGGCTGATTTGTAAGCCACGCCGATGGCATACCTGCAGGGAAGGAACATTTTAGAGCACATTAGTGATCTGAAACTAGTGTCCTCCTTAATGACTTTACTTGCATAGTCAAGCTACCTCATGCTGAGGACACACAAGATAGGCACAGGCCCTTTGGGTCTTTCCTGCATGAAGAGGTCTACTTCACAGCCAATTAGTGAAAAGAATATAATTAGGATAAGAGTATACACTGTGTGTGGTGTGTGTTTGTTGTGTGTGTGTGAGGGGAGGTTTGCATAACAGCCTAGATTTAAACTCCCAAAAGAAAGATATTTCAGTTTACCAAGCCTCCTTGCAGGGTTATATAATGTACTTGTGTGCGTGTGTGTTTCTTACCACGTGGATGCTCCCAGTAGCACCTCCCAGTAGTGGCACCCGCTGTCAATAAAGACATTACCAGCAGCTCCATAGGAGCCCGTGCCGCTGAAACGCTCCGGGGTGTGGCTCTTCTTCAGCGAGCTCTCGTCCTTCTCCATGGTCAGACAGTCATTGGACAGACGTAGCTTCTTGTGGGCTGTTTTGGGGTCCAACTTGAAGGGTTGACCTGGAAAAAGCCATAATTGTGTCCTTTAAAGGATCTTTTACTGTATTTTGTCGTCCATAGCAAACTAGCAGATCTTTCTGGGAAAAAAACAAGCCCTGTAACATGATGCAACATACGCATTAAATAATTAAACGTATCACGACTAAAATAGGGCTGTCGCGATTAGTCAGCATAATCGATGACACTGATGCATTTATACATTTTTAAACCAGTACATGGTTTTTACTTTTTTTGTAAACTGCTTCAGCTCATTATAACAAATGTTTTTTGTTTGTATCACTACATGATTACTGCGTCATGATGCCGGCCGTTCAGGCTTCAGTCATCGGTTAATTGCACTCAGGGCTACAGTATTTGAAAATGGCAGCTGCAGCAGAGTCTAACTTAGTTTAGTGTAAAAGTTTACAATGACCAAAGGCTTCGAAAGTGTGGTAATACTGTACAAAGTTTTGGTAGAACATCACGGCAGAACTAGTGCAATGCACGATCAGCTGAAGAGAAAACACACACAGGCGTTATTGTGGACGATGCACCACAAGAAAAGGCAAAATCAGACTAAATGTTGTCTATTCAGTTGTAGCATGAGCTTTTCAATATAATAAAATCACTTAGATTAATCCAAAAAATCTGCAAAATAGTAGATCAAATTCATTGATAGAAATATTGTCTTTATCAGCAGCCTCACGCTAAAAATAGAATATCAAATTAAGATAAATCACATAAAACTAAAAGTAATAAAACTGCCTGCATTCTCTTTATAATAGTAACTGCAGATCACAACTTTTTTCTGTTATGTTATGAGATATTTGCTGCTTTCCTTATTAATATAGAGATATTCTGAGAAACTGAAAAGGGCAGTAGTGGGAGTTTATGCAGGAGTCACTGTGTACATTTTCAAATTAAAGTTCTGTTTATTTTACTTGCTATAGCTGTTGAAATTGTGCACAGGTCTTGTACTTATTGAACTTTCCCTGTGTAGATTATATTGTTGAACAAAAAGATTTATTAGCTGCAGAGCTTCAGGCATTATTAGAAATGTATTCTCAATGTTGAACAAGTAATAACTGTTTGGGGGAAACGACACAATCTGTAAACACAAATACTGATATGTTATCTTGATCATTTTTATCTACATTTCCCTGTTTACACTTCCATTATTTGCAGCGCATTAGCATTGATGTGAAGTCATTTTACTGCACACTTGACCTGAGTTCTGTTTTGGTTGCCACCAACTTCTGAGGGAATATGTGGCTCTTATAGCAATTAAATGCTCCACTATGTTCACCACCGAGTCTCTAACTGTGTCTGTCTGCTATTTAGGGTTCATGGTCATTCAAGAGTGTCGAGTGTAAAAAGGCAGGAGATACAAGATCAAAGGGGTGAAAGAGCTGAGGATAAGAATAAAAATTAGAGCAAGATTTTTAACTTGGCGAGGCAGCAAAAGAAGAAAATAAATAGAAAGTGGGGTGAGGAGTGCTCGCAGAGAACTCACAGGCAGAGACAGAAGAGGAGAGTGTTTGAAATACAAGGGCGAGAGTCTCAACTTCAAAGCCGCTCACAGCCTTTGGTGAAAACATTTCGTAACAGTGGAGGAAGCCACCCGGCATTTTCCTCTGTGCCTCCAATCACACAGACTTGGAAATTAGCTGAAGGAAATAGCCTTCACTTCCACCGCAGTAGGTAGCGGTTGGGGCTATTCAGTGGAAATGCTGCTATCCGGCTGCAACAATTCAGTTCGCAATGACACCAGTAATTTGGGTGTAATGGGTGGAAAATTGAGAGGGCAAAACTAGGTGAGTGGCAGAGAGAGAGGAGCTAAAGAGTGAGGCGGAGAGGAGAAGTTGAGGGGATAATATGAGACTGAAGATTCGGTGGAGGATCCCCTCTCTACCTCCGTCTGTGTGTGAGTGTGTGTGTGAAGTGTGTAGGCTTCACGGAAGTCAGCCACATCCCTTCCAGACCTGACATTTAACTCTGACACCTCTCATCTCATCTCTCAGCCTCCCTGAGCCTCCCATGGCTTAATGAGCGACACAATGAGGACCCTGACTCCTCCTCCCCTCTTTCTATCTGCCCTTCCCTTCATCTCTCTCTTCCCCCATTCTTTCATTCTCATCCCCTCTATCCTCTCTCCACTCTCGCACACTCCCCTCCAATAATCTGCGTGGTGAGTGTGTGTTACCGCGTGCGGATATGAGACGACGAGGCCAATGTGCTGCTGGCAGCCAATTACATTAATGCGCTCTCTTCTTTGAACTGCTTATCGCTGCCAGCGCAGCCATTTCCAAACACTGGGGCTCTGTCATGCCTTTCCAGGGGATGACTCCTGAGAGCCCCGGCCTGGGCCTGAGGTTGGGGAAGGGGAGACACACGTGATGGTAGAGGACAAGCAGACACACACTCACAGCATCGACTACAGCCGACACAAAAGCAGACATACAGTACAGTAAATTGCCAAGTGGAAATGTTTTGAACCAGCGCCAGGAGGATTCTTGTAAATGGAGAAAGTCAAGCATAGTGAATTTGCATTTGAACTGTGAATTCTTGGTATGTGAGAATAAATGTGCACGCACTGTAACAGAAGCCTGGCAGGTCACTGCAAATGAAACAGGCAAAATGGCAGGTGTATGACTAAAAGAACTGCTGTGTTTGGGCTGATTGTGACGGTGTTGGAAGCCTGTCAAACCAAACTGTTGCAGATTTTCGCACAATGTCTGTGGATCACGGCTTGCAAATGGTCAATACTGTGTTAATTTTTACTTCTGTCTCAAGGAACCTGTGAGCCAGGATGAGTCACAAGCTCAAATTTAGTACAGTTCCACAAGCATTGAGCTTCAATTCTGAGGTACTTGCACTCTACCATAGTGTTTTGATTTCATGGGGTCATTCTGCATTCCTTTTGATACTCTTACTTGCATCTGAATGCAATAAAGTGTGTTTTACTTTGTGGTGTTTCTACTTTTATTTAAGTGAAGGATCTGAGTCCATCACTGAAGCTCCTTCGTGTTGCAGAGTTGCCATGAAATGAAAAGACCTAAAGTCACAGCGAGTGTATTTGCTTGCAGCGCTCGAAGAACGTGCCAAATTTGATTTCTTCTGGAGTGCTCCACTACCAGCCCAAAGGCGCAAAGAAGTCATGTGTAGAGTTATATATTAGGAAGAACATCAATTCAAAAAGTGGATGTTTACATCTAAGAAAGTTCTGAAGCCTTTTCATACAAGCGGTCTCAAGAAACAACACACACATTCATTGTATTCTTGACCAAAAATACTGTGTCCCCACTGACTGCAGCCGCAGAGCATCTTGTTAAAGACGGACAGATTGCTGTCAGATTTCATAACGCAAACAATAAAAAGCAGGACAGGATACTGGAACAGATCTCCCACAGGATTTCTAAGCAGTGCCCGTGATTAGTCTCCCTCCACTTTGCAATAATACAGTATTAATTAGAGATATTTCTAACTGTCTGCAGAGATGATAACTGCTCTCTATTATACTGCCTCGGAGCTGTGCATTGTTACGGACTTGGAAGTCTTTAATGGAAACTTGTAAAACACAGAAAAGAAACTGTATGAAGGGAAAAAAAAGCGAAGAGAAATAAAAGAGGCTACTGTTGGGGGAGCGTTTATAAAACGTAATTTCATTCCAGCTTCATTCTGTTGGGTCCGTGTTGAAATACGTGCAGTGGGACAGCATCTGGGTAATTGACTATTTCAATTCAGTCAATTTCACTGGTGCCTTTTCTTTTTTTTTCCTGGCTCACATTTTTTTTGCTGAGGGATAGATTGAGCTGCCTCTGTAATGAGGGAGATGGAAAAAAAGATCCATTCTAGTGCATAACTAAACAATTACTGCAGTAGAAACAGCAGCATTAGAGGCACAGGGCGCTCTCTTGACACAGCAGCAGCCTGAAACAATCTTATATCTTTTCACAGGTTTCTGCACCCCTGTTGAACTTGAAAATCATTGCTCTTGATTAAGATGCATGTCAGCATTCCACGTGGCTTCTAACTGTCCGATTCATATGTAATGGGGTATGTAATCCAGCAGTGACGACTACTTTCATCTGCTGAAATACAACATGGCTGGGGATGGCTCAAGTATGAGGTGCTGCATGAGTTCCCCTCTTTCACATCTCATCTTCCCACCTCTTACTGGGCAATTTTTTGGCTCTTTTCACTGAACTTCTGCAAAATCTGAAAAAAAAATCTCAGAGTAGTGAAAAGCAAAGACAAACAGTAGTCCTTGATCTTCTCCGGCTTCACCCTTTAATGAACTAGGCAGAGTCTTCAGAGACCAGTGCTAGAAAAATAATTTTCAGTGAGGCTTCTGGGTCTGCTTAGAATTTCACTGTGATTAAGAAGCCATTTTTGGAAAGGAAGTTTCTGTGATGGTTCGTTAGAGTAAAAGCATGTGAAAGATTTTTCTTTTTTTCCCCGACTAGAGTAAGTGTCGGCGCTCTTGGTCTTGTGTATAAAATGTAATCATTCATTAACTCAGCTACTCTCTCAGTTATGCAGGTCTTCTCTTCTGTTGTATCAGCGCACACAAATGCACTGCTTTGCACAAACTGTATAAAAAGGGACTTGAAAGCGTTGATGATCATATCAAGCCTTTCTTGCTGAGTTTTCAGGGTTTTCAGCACTCACATTCAGTCTGTTGTCTGTCTTGGCATTTTTAACACCCACCTCAATTTCGTGAAAATCCCCCTTCGCCTGCTGGCATTTTCACCTGCTGACGGAATGGGGGTTGGTGCTTTGAGCGAGCAAACATAAAACTACAGTCTTTGTTGTCAAGCCCCAATAACGAAGGACAAAACATTGACATTAGTGACATTGGTATTATCTTATCGCTCTAATTGGCTTGCTAGCTGCTGTTTTTCAATGGAAGGCCACCTATCAGATAAAATATGCAATTAAGAAAATAAAATAACCCTCCTATATGATAAAATGACAAAATTACTATCAATAAAACACGTGCCAATAAATCATGTGAAATCCAGCAGTACTCTTCTGTTTCTCTACTCTGTTTTCAGGCAATTCCAAACCCACTGTTTTCTAAAGAAAGCATCTTTAAAAATAATCTACAAATATGTAGTTTAAGTTAAACAGCTGGGCGCTATAGTTTTTTCTCAAATATCATGTAGGAGTAAAGATTTGTTGGTGGGCCATTTTAAGGCTTGGGTTGATACACATTTTTTGGTCCAGTGAGCACAGTGTTTCCATCAGCAGGAAGGTGTATGTGGGTTTAACTCAATATAAGCTCGTAATCATAATCATAATGATGAAACATGCCGCCGACTTTGACTTTGGCTCATTTATGAGTTTGTACAACAACAGAGCTCTATGGAACAGAGGAACAATAGACGTCATGCTTTGGCTACACGAATACACATTAGCAAAATTGCTTCCTTGTTAGTTTTAGTAATTTCATGGGATTTCTTAACCAAAAAACAAAAGAATAAATAAAAACATCACCAGCCTTCTCATTAAAAATAAAAAAGCAAAATTATGTTTATTTTATTCCAATTTTAACTGCTGACAAACAGAACTGTTCAGGGATTTAGCAACTTAAAAATAATGCCACAAATACTTATCGTTTAGCATAATTTCATACAGGTAGTGTGACAGCAATTTGCTTTCAAACATAACCAATTTCTCCACTTACAGATAGTATTTCCAGGTATGTTTCAGGTAGACTGTTCACAGAGAGCTCATTCTTAAGCTGCCTCAGTGTCCTCTGTCTCTTCATGTTATCTCCGACTGACTCGATGCTGAGATCTGAACTCTGCGGGGGGGCTGAGCATCTGTTGCAGGACTATTGTTCCTCTTGTTGCTTAAAATAGTTCTTAGGATTTTGGCTGGATTTTGAGATTGTTGTCTCCTGCTGCAGAATGGCTTTGGAACCAATCACGTGCCTCCCAGAGAGTATTGCATAATGGATACGAATCCACATATCTGAGGTTCTGAAAACTTCTGCTGTAACTGCAGAGAAATTTCTAATAGATTACTTAACGAGTCTTTTTTAGATACCCACAAGAAATGCTGCTCTACCTATTAGTCACATTCCTCCCTGACATGGAAACATGTCAGAACTACTTTGCTTCTCGTGCTTTTCTGCTCTTTTTTTAGATATCCTTTGGCATTTTTTTTGCCTTTATTTGACAGGACATGCGGGTAAAGAGCAAGGGCACTGACATGCAAAAAAAGGTTTTGGTCTAGACTGAACCGAAGACATTTTAACTACACAATATGCACCATATACCACGGTACCCTCCTGTCCTTTTCTATCCTCCCTCACCTCTTCCTCTTCATCTCCTTTTCCCTTGTCTCCTCCCCACCTCCGACTGTTTACATTAGGGGTCGTATGGTAGCCTGAGGCCTGTCATCAGAGAAGCATGCTGGATAAATATTATTGCAGGTCCTTTAACAGGAAGAGGGACACGCACCCATGAGAAACCTTGACATGCAATATTTTCAGGCTGGATTTTTGCTGCTCACCTCATACACACATACTGTATATGCACACACACACAAGCTCTCTGGAGTGTTTGCCCACTCCCTGCTTCATACACACAATATGGATACCCAGAATAGTTTACCAACAGAATGACGAACGCTGTAAAGTCAAAGCCGTCCAGTGTTTGACTGTCAGTGAAGTAGCTGCTGAGAGGAAGGCCAGCATGCATTCAGATTAGCTTTTGTTTGGACACAAACAATATGCTCACTCAAAATAGAGCCCAGTCTTTACTTTGGAAACAACAGAGCTGCTACATGAAGACGTATTTAAGCCTGGATTTAGGTTGTTGATACTTCTCCTTCACACTATCCTGCAGCTTTGTACTACAAAAGGACACAAGTGGATGTTGATGTTTGGAGGATTTACACTGTGGGACAGGTTCATATGTCAAGCCAGGGTGCTGGAACTTTAATGGTGCTGGTCACTGTGGAAGCACGCAATCACACCTCAGTCCGAGCAGCTTATCACCTGCCAGAGTGTGGGGGAAATATGGAAAAAACTGCAGCCCTATTCAAATCTACCCTCAATGCACAAGGAATAAGCGAAAGAACATTTTACATCAACAGCCTTCACAGAGACTTACATCTTAAAAAAGGTTGTTCTCGGGCCGGGACACAAGTGCTGAATTTGTAGCTGAGGAAATCACTTCTTGTAGTTGACTTCCACCTGCACCGGCAATCAAATCAGACACTCAGAACAGTGCAGCCTGCTTTCTCTGATCAGACCTGACAGTCGGCGGACTGCAGTGTGGAATAATACTAAGCCCAGAGCGGAGACGCCACAGAATCATAAAGACACTGCATGATAATACAGTAAGACCAATCTGCTCAACCTGTACGCACCACTCACTCTAAATCTGAATCTGTTTCTCTGCCCTAAATTAACAAACTGTTTCCCACTTCGACTGCTGCTTTGTTCCGTGTTGCTATGAATTCATTATGGAGACAGACATCCAATTAAAAAGCATAAACAGGCCACAGTCTCATAAAGGCTGTCTGGATTAATGTGGGTTCCTGTTCTGTCAGCCACCACTCTAATAAGTTGTGACCGAACTCAGATACAAGCCTAATTCAATTTCACGCTAACGAATGAATAAAACATGGTGCTTTAAACACAAATATAATGCTCAATATGTGGTCAGCCAGAAGATTTGCTTTAGCTTTTCCAGTGTTAAAAAGACTGGATAATTAAATTTGAATTAATAAGATAGTCCACGATATTTTTTTTCACACTAAATAAATGCAAATAGGATGAAAATCTGACAGAAAACAAAAACTTTTATTTTGTAATTTAATATTATTACTCTGTGCTTGTTTGAGGACCAATTCTTGCATGTTGTGGAAATCTGAATTGTAACTGGACTTGCACAATGGAATTTTGCGCATCTGTGTGCACTGCTGCTGCAAGCTGGACTGTATTAATGGGTAAAAAGCAGTGGACTGAGGGCGCTCACGTCTGCAGACACTCATCCCTGCAAAGAGCTATTTGGTGTCCTTTATTCGCTCAACACTCTCCCTTTCTCACTCTCAATCTGTCACTTCTCATCCACTTTCATACTCTCTGTAGGTTCCTCCCTTCGTTTTTGAAGTAAGCCGCGTAGAAACCTGGTCACAGTTGGCTCCGAGGTAAATGCAGAAGTGTTGTCATAGCAATAAAAGGTCACACACATGCACACGTACACACACTCTCGCAATCTCCTTAACCGCCTTCTTCTTTGTCATTCTTAATTCATATGTTTTTCAGGAAGCTGCGAGTTACTTCACATGTTGGAGATGAGCATCTAACAGCACAGTGATACCTCCATCCACTACGGCATTAGTGCCACTGTTCACTTTCAACCACTCAAGAGTTCAACGGGTGGTTTCACCGGGGTGACCTAAAAAGCCTGTGAAAGCTCTAAGACACGATTTTAAATGTTGTCTCAATCAAACCAACTGAATCGCACGAGGCACGAGCACTCCGCCAACTTAACGTTGCACTTACAATGGACTGCTTAAAACAAAAAGGATCCAAATCTCTCCAGCAACTCAACTGCAAACCTCCAGATATTTTTCAGGTCGTCCGCTCCATATGATGCAGTTTCAAGTGACATCGCTCTAATGTGTAAAATTGGTGGAGTTCACTCTAAATGTTTCCTGGTACCATGATAAATCTTCATCATACGCCTTAATTTTTTCTAACTTCTTAAATACTGCGTGCTGTTTGGGCACCCTTTGATAAGGAGAACGCCTTTAAACCAATGTTCAAGGTCTTATGGGCTAATATGTCTCTGCTGAGACCAAAAGGTGCACTATCTCTGGGACAAATTGACAGATGGCATAAAGACTGAAAAAAAGGGCACCAGACGAGGGGATCATATGCCATAGCCAGGGGTAACAGAGGACAGCGTGCCAAGAGAGAGGTTAGAGAGGGACATAAAGGAGGAACATGGAGGGTTTGAGGCAATGATAAGACATTGCATAAAACAGACTTTAACAACGCCTCAAGTCCTGGAGAAAACATCAAGCTTGTGTCAAAATCCTTTATTGCACTTGAACTCGAGTGGCTCCCATAAAGCATCTTTCAGTACTGATGATGATACTTCATGTAATGTATTACTTCAGACACTTGAATGAACTTTTCTTTAGCATTGCGTACTCAGTGCATTGCATTACATTGCAAATTGTGTCCTCTGAGAAATTTTATTCTGAGGAAAGTTATTCTGGTAACATCTGTGATTACAAAGAAAACTGCTCAGATTTAGTTTTAGTTGTGCAGTAATTTACATGATCAATCCAGCTGACACTGAGAGGCGGGGTAAACCCAGGACAGGTTACCAGTCCATAACAGGGCTAACACAAAGACATGATAAACATGCATGGTCAACTCATACCTATGGCCAATCTAGAGTCACTAATTAAACCGCTATGCATGTATTTAGACTGTGAGAGAAAGCCTGATCAGGTTCTAACCCAGAACCTTCTTGCTGTGAAGCAACAGTGCAAAACATTGCACCACTGTTCCACCCTAATTTACACTATACAGCTGAAAAATGCCGCCCCAATACTTTAATGGTGCCATGCTAACACAGTTAGCTGCAGTCACATTTATCTTCCACATAGATAGTGCATTATTTTGGGTGTACTTAAGAGTTACTCTCTATGAAAAGACAGAATTGTGATGCATGGCTTTCCAGTATCTAGCAGTGCTACATGTCACAATGTTCTTTGCTTTGCTGCTCTCTGCCTAAAATATGATGAGCTTAGGCTAAAAGCCCCAAGAGCCTCTCATCTTTAAAAAAATGAGACAGCTAAACCTTCCAATCTAGTCACAGACAGAAAGAGCGACTTAAAGTGCGAGGCAAGAAAACTTGTAGTTCTCAGCTCAAAAGCGTGCGACTAGAGCCGATAGAGCAGCGGAGTCAAGAGGAAAAACCTAATGAGCCTGCCAAAGTGAGATATTTGCGATCACTTTTGTTGTGACCCATTTTTAATCCACAACACTACTCGACTTCACCAGAATAGACGAGTGAGGCGCTTTAATCTGAATACCAATTCCTCTGACAAAAAAAGAGGGAGGAAAAGAGTGGGAGAGAAGAGATGAGGGAAAGAATGAGAGACAAAGACATGAGAAGAGTCTGACAAACACACAAGGTGCAGGTGCCATAATGAAAACCACAAAACCTCAATCGTGGATAAAAATATTGAGTGTTTAAAAAAAAAAATTTTTTGTGTTATTTTGATGGCTTGTCTAAACCATTACAGAGGAGAGAAATTCTGGTTGCCAATCACAGGCAAAATCTCACCCATTGTTACTGTGGGTGGACAAGTTTTTCCCCCCTGATAGCTCAGGCAGCCAGAGGAGAGGAGTGATGATGAGTGGGAGTGGAGGAGGAGAGGAAGCCTTCTCTTTAAGCTTTGTACTACATTAGTACTGGACAATATACTACAATATATATATTAAACACTGTACTTAACTATAGTGTACTGGCAAACATCAATGGTTTTGATGGGTAGGTGGATTTTCCTACTATGATTTCTGTTAATATCTGGCTTTTTTGTTTATATGCTCAAGTGTACGTGTATAAATTTAACATATATGGAGTTTATGGCATAGTAAGACTAGATTAACGCTTAAAAGGATAAAGTTCACAAGCTATGTCTATGTCTTCAGTGTCCACTGTACATACATTCACCATATTTTCTTTTTTTATGGTTTTGGTGTAAAATGAAAGAAAGCATCCTTGATTAAACGGAAATGTAGCAGAGCTTTCAGGAAAATGTCTGACTATGTATTTGTCATGTGCTTCTGCATGTTATGTGTTATCAGTGACTAGTTTTGTCCTTGCATGTGTATATCACTACTACTGCATTTTTATGCATTCAATGTTGTATTTAAAGTGTAAAATAAAAAATTAAATAATGTAATTTCTTTAAACTGTCTATAATCATCTTTGGCAACATGAGTTTTGTTTATGTCCTGCCAATAGAGCTCCATTAAACCAAACTGAATGAAGAGATAAACCTAATAAAAGTGGGTCCTGGCTATAGTTAATGGATGAAGGGTTCACTTCAAAGTACCAGATGGCAGCATCACGTACAGAGGAAGAACAGGTGTACTGCTGGAGAGGGGTAGCACCTTCTACAAGCCCCTTATCAGTAATAAATATAAAAATATGTTAAATTGATGATATGAACAAAAAAGGAACTAAATGTAAAGTATGCCTGTGTGTCCTATTAGTTTGGACCTACATTCTGCTTTAGGTTATTTAAGGAGAGAACTCTGCAGATTTCTTACTTTACTAAACTGATCTTTTAACAGATTTAACTTCAACTGCGTAACTCCAGCAGGTCCTAATGTTTAATCAAGTTTAGATGAATACAGCATAAAGCACATCAGGCTTGTCCTATTAATCTGCAATAACTTGACTTTTTTGTTCACATGAGGGGAGCAGAATCAAGCTTTGAACATTTAACACACATTGTAAAAAAGTGACAGAGCAACATTGTCATTTACTAGGAGTTACACTGATCAGGCAAAACATTATTACCACCTGCCTAATATTGTGTTGGTCCCCATTATGTGGTCAAAAATGCTCTGAACCATTGGGCATTGACAAGAGGACCTCTCAGGATGTTCTATGGGGTCTGGCACCAGGACATTGGCACTGGGTCCTTTGGGTACTCTGGGTTGTGCAGTGGGGCCTCTGTCAAACAAACTTGTTGCACTGCATCCTGTTGATGCTTGATCAGAATTGGGTCTAGGAAGTCAAATCAACATCTTGGGCCATTGTCACGTTCCTCAAGATGTTCCTGATTGTTTGATGTTGTTGCCATGTGGTGGGGTGCATTTTCCTGTGGGGGTAGGCCAGTGACATTTGGGATTTCCATTTGCATGAGGGAGTGTGCTTGTTCTAGGACAATGTTTATTTGGGTGTCTAAGTCTCATCAACATGGATGGCAAAATACAAGGTTTTCCAGCAGAACACCACATAGTACCAATATGATCAATGTTATTCACTTCACCTGTCAGTGGTCATAATGTTGTGGTTCATTGGTGTATATATGTTATGTTTGGCGAATGTATGTTCAATATTTAGCTCTGTTTCTAGCCTCCACCAACTCCTGGAGGAAATATCTGGATCTTCAGGTGCTAAATGTGTCACTGTGTTTGCCAACTAGTCACTGATTGGAAAGGAGCTGCAGATTTGAGTGATATTTGAATGTAATTCTCATTAAGTGCAACTCCTTTCAAGTTGTCACATTTTTTTCACATTAACATTTGATACATTGTTCTAATAGCTGGATAGCTCAGTGAGTAACACCCCAGACCTTGGCATGGGAGATCGGTGGCTCATATCCCGGTCAGGGTGCAGGTATCCAGTGAGGACCCTTGGGCAAGGTCCTTAATGCTGCCCCGCCTACCTACCTATGTACGTCGCTTTGGATAAAAGCGTCTGCTAAATGAAAATTGTAACCTAATAACTACAGCAAATTGATTATAGCTGATACATCACCACAGTCACACTATCTCTTACACTGAAAAAAGAACTGGTAAAAATTAAGTTTTTTACTCATCTAGTACTGTATGTGTTCAGATAATGGTTTGTTCAAATGTAGGATAAATTATTACATTAGCTTTATAGCAGTTATTATGCAGGCACTAGCAGTGTAGTTTGTTAGTTTACAGTTGTATTTCTTTTTGTGCAGGCGTTATCTTTTGACTTGAAGAGTTGATTATCGTTTTTGTAGATGATGATGATGTAACATAGAAAAGAATTTAAAAAAAAAAGTATTTTAGACTATTTACATATTTCGTGCTCCCTGTTGGTTGAACGCCTCTGTCTGTCTCTCCCCTTGTCCCCCAAATGATGTGCGAACAAGCACAGAGTGAGAACCAGAGTGAGATCATCCCTCGACTATGACAGTTTCCCACATACCTATTTTACCCGCTGAGTGTATCCAGATTACAGTTAATCCTAAATGCCACAGTCAGACTCCTGACAGAAGCTAAGAGGAGTCGGCATATCAACTCCTTTTTAGCTCCACTGCACTACTGCAGCAATTTAAGACTGATTTTAAAATTTTATTGAGCCCCCTTGGGGCACATCCTAAATTAGCTATATCGCTGAGGTTTTAACTCATTATGTGCCTCAGCTGAGCCCAGGGAATGTTTCCACAAAGCAGACTGTGGGTGATATGACTTAGTAGATAGAGTCATCTCCCTTTTGCTTTTTTAAAATGTATATTTAAATGCATCATCTTTTGTATCATCTGTTATGCTGTGGATATGTTTATCATTTTTAAAGTATGTTTTCTTATAGCTGCCTCTAACCTAACATGCACCAAACAGCATCATTGGTTTCATGCAATTATTTTGTTTATTTGCTCGCATTTTGTTCACCTGTAGTTTATTTCATTTATTATTTACTGTGTACTGCAGAGAAGAAGAAGCATATCAAAGAAAACACAGAGTTCAAGGCTAGGACAAGATTGTGCAGCAGAAAATCCAACTTCAGGGAGAAACTGTGAGGAAAGAAACAAAAAGAGACCGAGGCAGGTAGAGTGGATGACGATTAAACATAATCTTTTCAAAGTGAAAAAAGAAAAACTTAATTGACTTTCACCACAAAACAACTTCTTTGTTTGTGCCAGGAATCTTAAGAGTAGAACTATGAAGAGAAGATGCCAAAAAGACAGCTTCCCCGGTGTGTAGAAATTCACTGAGAAACAAGAAGTAGGGGCGTACTCACACACAAAAAAAGCAAAAACAAAACAAACACCAAAAAAACAGCAAGTGATAAAAGGGGGCAAGCAGCCTGCAGTTCTCTAAAAGACGAGCGACAGAGGTGCAGGTTTAATCCCTGCAACATCTGCAGGGGTACAAATAAAAGTGAAGCTGCTGCTGAACTCACTGTAAGCTGACAGGGTGTGTAAGAGAGTAAAATAAGCAAAAACAAACTCTCTTATGCACTGTGGACTGAATTTTGCTACTAGCACATCTTAAATTAACCATGTGAGCCAAACCACACATAACTTGATAAAGGTTGTGCTACCAGCAGGAATCAGCAGGAGGACGTGGAACATAATTTGTAAATGTAAAAAGACCTAAAAAGTTAATTTAACATGAGGCCCTATACATACACACTGTGGGGGTTAAAGCATGTGTTATCATCAAGCTTAATGTACCGTGGCTAAAAAGTTAGTTAGGTTATTCTCCATAATTAATAACATAGTAGGGTCTCAGCCTTAATACTGTATGTACTAT
>OMNN01096217.1:0-33609 GCA_900302755.1 Chromis chromis
GCGAGTGATCTAAAACCAGGCATTAGTGTTTCTGATAAAGTGAGGGGCCTTAAGTGGTTTTAGGAAGGAGAGAGCCCCCCCTATGTGTGTGTGTGTGTGTGTGTGTACCTGAGATGGCCATCTGTTGGATCTTGAACTGGATGTTGATAGTGGGGTTCTCATCAGGTTTGGAGGCTCCGGCCTGCAGGCTCATGGTGCCTTTCAGACTCGGAAGCTTCTGTGGGTTGATCTTGCCAACATCCCATGACAACAACTTGCAAAAACACAAAACACCAAGATGACAAGTTGAAATATCTAAATACATATAAAAAAAAAAGTTACACCAAGTGATAGTTTTGATCCTCGAGATGATCGGTGTGAATTGAAACAATTTAAGGCTATAACAAAAATACCTTGGGCCTTTATTTGACATTCCAATGGTCATGTACACTTTCCTTCTTTTAGGCACATAAACCCACTCACACACAACATGTAAGTACCTTTGTGACTGGATCAAAGGTGTATGTTCCCTGGGAGGGGTTGAGGTTGGCGTTGAGGACGCCCCGGGGCAGCTGGCTGCTGACCAGGACTGACTCCACAGCTTTGCCCATGGTCTGTTTGGGGCCCAGGGTCAAGTCAAAACGTCCCTGGGAGCTTCCCTCCCGAAAGGTGATGTTGTGCTTGACGTACACTGGAATAGCAACCAGGCTAAAGAAGAATCAACCAACACACAGCAGGAGTCAGTCATACAAGCAAGTGGAGTCATACATTCAACAAATGTTTGGTGATACTGTTGTTGTATTCTAATACTGGTAGACTGCTCATGAAAAAGTCCGATAGACAGAACACATAAAGTTGGCAAAACACATGGACAAGTCATGTGTCTGGATAAAAGATCATCCCCACAGATTTAGCTGAACTCGTGATCACATGATTAGTCATGCATATGGTTGTCACGTCAACTCAGAGCTAATCTCTGCTTCATGTTTTTGCTCTGATTTTAATCTGGAAGTTCTGACCCAGAAGTGGTGATTGGTATCTTCTGCCGCTTCTTACAGGCTATTGGTCCACTACCTACTGCTACCTATTATTCATCCGCCATGCTGTGTTTTGTGGACAAAATCAGTGTCACTTCTGAGATGTATAGTGCATCAAATACACGTCATTCAGCTGCCACTCCAGTGAGTCTCTTGTTTAACTGACACTCAAACTCCACCGTCTTGGGCTACAGTTGGTGACAGTAGTCAGCTATCTCATCACGAGTGGACTTTATGATGTCATTGGATAGGCAGCTGAACCACATTGAAGACAGTCACAATTGCGACCTGGCTGGACTGCAGATACGTAAGCATGAGACACGAGGGGTTGATGCTAGTTGGTTAACCGCTATTAAACTTAAAAAATAAATATAAATACAGCACCTTTAATGCTCCTCCAAAAAGCAGATCATATATCAAATTTAGATCGTCTACAATATAAGACCATCAGATAGTCCACCCCATATGTGTCTTTACCATACTGTGACATGAACAGATCCTGAATCAAAACACACTAACTTCTGAGAGCTGACGTGGTATGAGAGCAACCGGAAGTTTCCATCAGGTGGGATGAAAGAGAGGATCCGCTCAGCTTCCCAGCGCTTAAACCGAACGCACGGGTGGAAACTGACATCATCCAGCAGCCGAGGATTCTAGGGGTCAGGACAACGTGGAGGTGAGTAAAATAAAATGTGCATAAAACACAGCAAAGTGATTTCATTGCTTCTGTGTATTTCCAGTCAAAACCCTTTCCAAAGCAATTTGGCTAACATAACGTAGGACATTAACTTGGTAAAACCTGTTGAGAACTTATAGTACTTATCCCAGCAATACATCTGACACTCTATATATCACTTGTAATTATTCAGTCGTTTAGAAATGCTCTATGTGAGTCTGCGAGTATAGTTCCACTGAATACACAATAAAACGTACTGCATTAACTGAAAATGCACAAGAGGCTTAAAAATTGTTTTTAAAAAAAAAAGAAGAAACTCACCATAAAAGAGAGAGTGAGGTCAGGCATGCCCGTCAGCTTCACACAGGCATCAATAACTCCCTGAATTTCTGCTGTAATGGTGGACCCTGAAGGAGGAGGGACAGAAATGAACAGAAATCAAAAACCAGACAAATGAACAGTAAAACTGCTTTTGAAGGCAGATGCTAATAATTGTGGCATAAAGTTGCTGATGGCTGATTCATTATTTTTATTATATGTATTTTCTTAAATAAACTTGACAGCAGTGGTCAAAATGCACTGCTTTTTCCAAACAGAAATTCTAAATGTGAACAGTGAAATGTTTCACCAGCAATGGTCAAAATGTACCAGAGCAGTACCTGATTTATCAATGATAGCATCGATCTCCTCCACCACGTCAAAATAGGCTTCATTGTTGGTGTATTTGACCCCGGTGCGTCGCCATGGCACCACTGACAGCTGGCCTGTGGGGAGCTGTTCACCCACATTGGTGCTGCCTGCAATACAGACATTAACCACATGTTAAATGGCAAGAACGTGTACATGGAGCCCATTTACACCGAAATCAGTAGCAGTTATATTCTATGCCGTAACTCACACTGATGGCTGATGCTGGTTCTGGACAGGGTTATTTGGTGCATTTGTGCCCTCACATTAGTATTTCATCTGGATCTCTTTCTGTTTATGAACGCATTACTCCACAGCAAACATTTTAAGACCATTGTTTCAACATCCAATTAAGGCGAGCCATTATAGCTAAAAACAAATAACTTTGAAATCAAAGTCCAGGACATTACCTGAATGCCCACTGTAGTGATAATGTTCAACTTCTTCTCAAGCTTTTCTTATTAGAAATGCTTTAGTATTTGCAGGATGTTCTAGCAAGGGGAGCTTGTTTACCTGAATTTTTGAATGCTATCTAAAACTAAAAAACTAAAGCACAAATCTAGCAAGGCAAAGCAAAAACACAAACAGTGTGTGAACATTTCTATCACTATGTCCTGATATACTGAGCTCGCTTGGTGTTTTATGGAAGATACAAACACACCATTATGTTACTGGAAGATGAGAGGCTTACAAATAAGCTCACCAAGAATACTAGGCTCTGTATGCAAAGTGGACGTTATGTGGCCTTCTGATCACAACCATCGGTTGACTTAATAGAAAGACCCGCGCATTTGTTTTTTTCATTACAATATGATCAATATTTCTGGGTGTGGAAGTGATGATCTGACAAGGCTATTATTGAAGGTGGAAACTACGTCTCCTCTGGCTGTTCACTTCATACCCAGGTTGCAGTTTTTGGCATCTGACCACCTGGCCTGGTAAACAACATTGCCATTTGATTGATGTTCTGGTGGTTTGAACAGCTGTGTTTGTGAATATTAAGACTTAAGGTACAAACATAGCAAAACACATTTTATCAGAAGCCATTCTCCTTATTTGCTGTAATGCACTATACATTGTCCAACTAGTGTCCAATTCAGACTAAACTAGACACTTTAACTAAGGGCTGTTGTTTAAATGCCAAGCACTGACCTGTGATGGTGTTGACCATAGTGCGGAGGATGGTGGGAGGCTTGATCAGCTCTTTGAGGATGTTGGACTCTGTGGCCAGGGGGAACCCATTGTCCAGCATCTCCTCCAGCAATTCATAGACGACTACCACATTGTCTTTGATTGCCGCCTCTGTACATACTCCAAAATAATCCTGAGAATAAAGAACACATGTAGGATGTGAGTATTCAAAGTCAGATATAGGTCATGTGAACTAAACTAAAAATGGACAGAAAAATACACGGAGCATAACCTGGAATGTGTCGACGACTCTGTGCAGAAACTCGATGACAAAGAGTGGTGGCACCTCACTCTGGATGACTGCTACAAAGTAGATGCGATGCCTGAGCACACTGATAAGGTAGTGATGCGGTGTGGGGATCACTGGGGGGACGTTCTCAGGTTCGGTGGCGCGCTCCTGTGCCTCGAAGAAGTAATCGCACACTGAGCGGCTGACCACACTTTTCCAGTGCTTCTCCAGGAAAATATCCCCTGAGGCGTTCACTAGGAACAGGCTGTGGATCATTTTGGCTGGAGGCTGTGGGGCAAATGATATAAAGAGAAAACAGATGAGAAAAGTGTGAGAAGACATATTGGAAATTCTGATCATTCAAAGAACATCATCATTAAAGTTGCTAATTACTTTAGCAATAGCTCTGTTCTATTTTGGTGACAAGGAGGCATCATGCACAATACCAGAACCCTTGAACTAAGCTGCAACCTCTGGGGCTTAAATGACAAATGCACGGGGGGTGAAATTCTATGTAAATACCTGTTTACATTCTACTGACGTTAGATTTATGGATAATGAAGGGTGTGACTGCTTTGACGAACATGTTGGTATAGTCACAGGACAGTTCATGCCCGAGAGGTGTTTGCATGGTTTGCTTCAGCTCCACTCACACTCCGCCTATTTGCTGAGTGTGATTACACTCCCTTGTAGACAGGAGTCTACGTGGAGGACTCCGTTCCAGTATGTATTCCATGCATGTACACTCCCAGCGAGCATGCACAATGTTGCCCTTGCAGCATAGTTACTGCGTGGACATGGGAGATGATGAAATTTGCAACACTAAGACAGTAGTGGACCCTTGAGTATGTGAAAAACACAACACTTTCCTGACGCCGCCGGACTGGCAAGAGGTTGAGGTGGAAAAGTGAGAGCGACTGCTTGTCCCAGTCACCACCACTGTGGGCCCTTGAGCAAGGCCCTTAACCCCTGACTGCTCCCAGGGCACTGCACCGCGGCAGCCCACTGCTCCTAGCATGTATAGTTAAGGTTAACTTTGAATAGGATGGGTCAATGCAGAGAAGGAATTTCCCCAAGGGGATCAATAAAGGTTAGATTATAATTATTATTATAGAAGAGTCAGGTCCCCATGATGGGGGCAGCCAAAGCCACAACACTGACATTTAAAACTGTTCAGGAAACCTATGATGACATCGAAGGGTTCATGCATCTTTGTATGTGGTTTCTGCCTAAAACTGAAGCAGCTAAATGGAATTCAGCAATCATTAATTAAATATTAATAACACAGCTGTTCATAAAGTTACCTAAAATTACTATTGCCAAGGGTTTGCCAAGGTAAATGTCATATCATATCTTTTATCCCTAGAGTTTCACTACTGAAAAGGCAGCCCTTCCTCTCCTCACATGACACACACAGAGTGGATAAAAGGATGTTTTATGCTCTGAATAGCACTGTTCATTCAGTGTGCTTACTTGGCAGCAGAGAATGAGTTTGTGTACTCAATGAGTCCAATCTAAACTACACACTAGCCTTTAATGTGCTGAATAGCTGATTTTGAAAAAAATATGTGAAGCTTCCCACAAGCCCTCCAAATGCACATCCATGAAAAACAACTAAATAAAATCAACTTTCATTCATTTACATTATTCAGCAGTAAAACTCATTAGATGTCCAAACGTATCCATAGCAACACATAAATGAGATTGTGACTAAATAAACTGATATGGGCCCAAGTGACATTTGTCTTATTTTAAAGGGAGTCTGGTGGACTGCTCCCTCCATACAGAGAACTGTACCTCTCAGGATTGCAGGTTACTTGATGCAGTAAGTCACGATGAAGACTTCCTTACATTGGCGGCTGGGAAACATGACACCGGAATATTCATTAAATATGCGGCAAAGCTATCGAGTTCGGACCGGCTTTAACTCAGAGCTACATTAACCTAAACTAGTTACAGCTGCCCATAATTATGACCACGATACAACATTTCAGCGACTAACTAGCTAGCTATGTCCACAGCAGAGCAGTTGAAGGCCTACATCTGTAACAACAAGATGCTACATCAGTCCCTCCTCCTGCCTCAGTCTCATGACAGAGGAAAAGCTCCGCCACCCGGTACCACAGAGGGAAATACATTTAAATAACGATGCTGCTCGGACTGATCAATTACTACAAGCAACTCGAACCATTCATAAACTACAACTTACTCACCGAAAGCAATTTCTAAACGTTTTCGTCTCGCCTTTCACCTTTTCTCTCAATGAAAGATTAAGCAGCCGTCGTTGCTTCCCGTTAGGTGGAGCTGCAGATCATGAAGCGAGAGAGGATAGAGATGGACCAATCAGACGCCGAGGAGGCCGTGAAGTCCCGCCTACTTAATGGAGTCATAGGTCAACAACACGGAAGCTGGTGACTCGTGACTTGGCTGTGATTGGCCCATGGCGGGAGTGCCACAGTAAACACCAGTAAAGCTGCCCGCTGATTGGCCTGAGGATGTACCTGGTCTGACATTTTGTTTCCAGTATCAGATTTCATCTTGTGGAGTTTCTCTCCATTCAAACAAACAGAGGAACATGTTCACCAGGAGGAATACAGCAGAGTTCAGGCTTTAAGCTGCTTCACTCTGTTTCAGCTGCAGACTGACAGCATGCAATGTGCAAAAGTAAAAATATATGTATATTATACCACAAAACAAGGTGAAAGAGTAAAGGTAAAGATGAAAATTGTGCATAATGTTGTCTGATATCAATAAAGTGGCTACTGATGCTGGAGGAAAGCCTGGGGACATTAGAGTCATACTTATGTAGGCATAATAAAATAACAAAAACTAATAACACATTCATATTCTCTTTACCACAAACTGCATATACTGCATTTTGGATGTAACTAATAGGAAACTATCACTGTCATGCTCTTGAATCATGTTTCAGTTGATAAAAAAGCAAAAAACAATCAATACAACTACATCTGATATATAAAGAAAGAGCAGAGTAGCTGGTGAGTGGTTCCGCTGGTCTTGAGCTGACATTCATCAGCAAAGGTCAACCTAATGCTGTAACTTGTACTTTTTAACATCAATAATCATTCCAGTTTGTTGCATAGAAAACTAAATTATCAGTATTTAACTCTTTCATGCCCAAATCACTTTAAATGAATGAGAAAGTCTTTTATTACTACCAAACAATATTTAAAACATGTCCATTTTTTTCAGTATCTATTATTTTGAGTGAGATAACCAACTGTCCACTGTAGTGTGAAAAAATACTCTGTTTATTCTTTGTACAGTAACATCTCATAATCAGTTATACAGCTGTAAACCTTTCTGTTGTATTTACTTAAATTTAATTTTATTAACTTTAATAATCCCAAAGGAAATTGTCTTTTCAGAGCGCAGGGTCAGCCACGTTACGGCGCCCCTGGAGCAGGAAGGGTCAAGGACCCAACAATGGCTACATCGGGGTTCAGTCCTCTGACCTTCTGATCCGTAGACCAGAGACTTAACCGTTGCACCACCACTGCCTTTACATAAAATATTATTAAAACATTTGTTGACCACTTTAAGATTTTAATTGCTTACTTACACCATTAAATAATTTTGTTTGCACATTGGCTTTATCCCTCAGAAATCTCTCTTTAGAGAGGCCACTATATGTAAGCTATGTATTATCTGTTCCCTGGCTTATAGTAAATGGAAACAGTGCAATGGTAAAAGCTCCTATGGAGGATAAAGCTTAACATAAAAAATGATACACATTCAAAAAGGAATACTTATTTGTAAACCAAGTACTTTGAATGGATACAGCACACAGATTGGAAAGAGTTTAATTTTCAATAAATGATCAGAATGCTGAGTTGGATTCATGTAAAAAAAAAAAACAAACACTTTAACTTGGTTAGAATGGTAGAAGCAAAGATTTTAAGTCGAATAAAGTCTTGAGTTGAGAATAATAAACAACACTAATTTTACTGTAGTTTTTTTAAACTTTAATGTTTCTCAACTTTTAGAAAAATATTGTTTATGTGACACAAAAGGTTTGGGTCATTGATTAAACCCCTAGAAACCCATCTCTGTGTATCAGAGTTACATATTTAGAGGGTTTTTCAATGAAAGAATCCTTACCTGCACTAAAATGGCTTAGATGTAAATATACCCTGCTGTTTCCTCTAGAATTTGCAGATCTATGAAGTCCCTGCCTCTCTCCACCCACTCCCACAGAAAGCCTCACTGTGGACCTTGTAAGGTTTATTTATTTACTTTTCTCAACATATGAAACCCTGGAAGTCTGAATCTGTGTTTTTGAGACTGTAATCAGTACACTGCAGTATTAAAGTGGAAATGCTCAGCTGTTGTGTCGACTGCTTCTTTTACTAGTGATATATCTTCCACATATGGACATGTTGATTTCTTACCAAAGCAGGTTTTCAATTGCATCTGACCAGTCAGCATTTCTCCATCAGTTATGTGGTAGGAAAAGAAAAAATGAACTACTGACACACAGAGTGATGGATAACAGGGATGTGTGGACACAGTGTGATTAAGCTGCTGCCTCCTTCTCTGCAGGACACTGTTGTTACCAAGGACAAGCAAACAAATGTGGCATCATGCTCACACTCACACATTATGCATGTAATGTAGTGGATCTAATGTGTGAATAAGTGAGGGCAGACACCTGCTGAGGACAGTTTGGGGATCTGTGTTATTCAGCAGGAGTCATCAAATGAGAAGTCATTATCTTAAATAACGGCCTGTTACAGTAAGTGAGTGACTGAGTGAGTGGTCTCACTTCTGTATGCTCTGGTGGAAGAAGTATGGAGATATTTGATTTAAATAAAAGTAGCAATACTGCATTAAAACACTACTCCATTACAAGTAAAAGTCCTGTATTCAAAATGTTACCTCATCTTCATTATGAAAAATGCCAGCATTTAGATTTATATTTTCCACATGTATTGCTGCACTTCAATTTCCATAGATGGAGCTACATTTAGCTGGTTTTATATACTGTCAAATCACTTAATCTCTGTGTTACATATTTTATAAAGTGATCATGGCTTCTGTATGTAAAGAGTCTAATCTGAAAAGCGAATAGCTAAATAAATGATAGTTTCTGTAAAATCTACAGCAGAAGTAGCATAAATCGGAAGTACAAGCATCTCATTCATATGAATACAGCTTGAATGTTTAATGTTCTCAGTTACATCCTGTTAAGTTAGATGTTCACCTGCTGTCAGCAGTCAGACATGGAGCATCACCCAGGTCTGACAAATGTGACTCCATCTGTGTCCAGACATCTCACACTGACAACAGGATTAATAGATATTAGGATTCTGTTGCAGATGGAGCACTGTCTCCTCACAGCTAGTCCCAGTTAGGACGCCTGGGATCTTTCTGTGTGGAGTTTGCATGTTCTCCCTGTGCATTGTGGGTTTTCACCGGGTACTCCGGCTTCCTCTCACAGTCCAAAAACATGCTGAGGTCAATTGATGACTCTAAATTGTCCATAGGTGTGAATGAGAGTGTGCTTGGTTGTCTGTCTCTATGTGTAGCCCTGTGATAGACTGGTGACCTGTCCAGGGTGTCCCCTTCATCCTGAGTCGGTTGGGATAGACTCCAGCCCCCCGTGACCCTACAGAGGATTAAGCGGTGTATAGATAATGGATGGATGGATGTTGCAGATGGGAGTGGGTGTGGAGATAACAGGTTCTACAGTGCCCTCTAGTGGCCACAGGTGGCTCATGCAGATCTATAAGTGAGCGGTACTGGACTTGGTAAGATGCATTAAATCAATGCTTGCTAACTCTGAGGTGAAACTGATCAATGAAATACTAAAGTCAGAGCTTAGCAGCATTTAAGTAACAGTCTGACAACAGTTGTGGGGTTTTGTGGATGTGTTGCCAGTCAGGTAAATGTGATAAAACACAATACTTACTTCTACAAATCTTTTGAGCTTTAAACTCTTAATAATAGGATATATCTTTTCACACTTTAATTGTTCCTTAAACACAAGTTTTAATATTATGAACATAGCCCTTATTGACCACTATACATGGCAGTGTCATAATGTTCCCAGGCAACCAGAAACCAACTCAACCAGTTCTCTGCAGCAGAAATGATCAGTTATTGACATTTAATTGACTCCAATAATTAATCATATTAGTGATTTTTTTTGTTTACAATCCGACAGCAATGCAAAGTTCAGAGCTTCTAATAGGAAGATAATGTGAGGTAATACTTTGGGCTTTTAAATGTTAGTCAGCAAAAGGCCTCTGGAAATAATGAGGCAATTATTGTTTTATTACTATTTTCTGAAATTATAGATAAAACAATCCATATTAGAAAAAGATTACCAGATGTATTGGTCATGGAAACATCAGTACTTCTGTCTGGATTACACCCTCACCTGAGGGTTTCTGTGGAAGTTACTAGATGCACAGAAAATTTGAAGCGATTAGATGGAAACACATAACCACAACTAAACTGATTCTTAAAGCTAGGTTAGGACACAGGGACCCACGATGAGAGGTTTACAAGATAGAAGACCTGTCATGGCTGATATTACACTTCAGTAGAGCAAATTTGCAAACAGTTTTGTGATTAAATAAATTATGACATGTAGTAAACCATCATTGTCAACTAGCCCTGGTTGGTTGTCGATCGGTAGTTATCAAGAAATTTGAAAGGGAGTTTACGCAAATGGAAATAAATAGTATAAGGCTCTTGTTGTTTTGTTTTGTAGTTAAGTCTCACATACCCAGCATTGTCTGAGCAGTGGAGAACGGTTCACAGCGACCATTATCATTCTTCTTTAGGGATTTTTTTTGCCCGTTTGTGTATCAGTAAACTAATTACAATAGTCTTGCACGGCACTAAACCCAGACTGCTACAGTCTCTGCAAAATTTGTGACTTGTTTTGGTGAAGGAAAAGGAAACATTTTCCATAAACAGTGGGCAAACAGGCAAGAACATCCCTGCTAGTCAGCAAAAGTTGAAAACATGTTTTTCTGTGATTCATTACAGTCATTTAGAGAAAGAACCACGCAGGCCTGCTTTACCGCACAATCCAAAACATGCCATGTTCAGTGTGTAGGTGCTGGTAGGCTGTTGTTTTCCATAGCAAAAGGAGACTTTGAAGACGGTAACAGACAGCCCAGGGGGATGAGAAAGCTCCAATGGTGGGCTTATACCCACCGTCCACTGACACTAATATGTAAAGCTGCCAAAATGTGTTTCGTTAATGTGCAAAACTCATTCCTGAACGTCAAAATCCCAAAAGAATTCACTATTTGAGGGGAGAAAAAAGGATAATTCAGCATAAAAATTTGGAAGGAGCAGTTTTAGGTGACGTCTTCTTCAATTCAAAACTGAATCAGGTTAAACTCAACGGAAACATGAATGGCTCAACATAATTTATTTTCATTTTATGTTAAAATGTACAGAGTTCTTTGAAAGTACTTGCTAAGAAAGAAAAAAAACAAAAAAAAAAAAAAACAAATAAATGGAAATACATACAGGGACAGAGTAGAGTTGAGGCGGCTGAGCGCAAATCAACCTTCACTGTGTGCCCGGCTGTCACCCCCTCTCTTTATTTTGCGCTCTCTCTTAGCATACAACGCAACATGTACAATTACAAAGGATACAAAAAGGGAAGCAATATAAACAGACAGAAATATACTGAGCTCATTTTTACATGCCTCTTAAATGTAAGGAAGTCATCCTATACACACACAAGAAGTAAAAAAAGAAAAAAAAAAGAAAAGAATGCCAAGTGACCTTTAGATATTTGTAGTCCTTTTGTTTAAAATAGCATTAATATACTACACAAAGATAGAAAAACTCTAGAGATGAGATGGAATGGAGAGGTTAAAGGCATCTTAAAGTCACTAAAAGTGAGTGGTAATTTTTTTAAATTTTGAATTTCTTAGTAATTATTACCCAAGAGGCGAGCTAAAAAATATGTATTGTTTTTTTTTTGTTTCCTGAAACAGAAGTGAAAAAAATGACAGTACCAATATCAATGTCAGAATTTCCTTTTATATTATAGAAAAAACATTTTCTCTACAATAGGTTTCTAAAGTCAAAAAGAGTCAGCTTGTGTCATAAAAGAAAGCTGCCCAGTCTGATAAAATTCAGAAAAGAAACGAAACAAAAAGAAAAAGAAGTACAGAACGGAACAATACACACAAATAAAGTATGCATGTCAGGTCTGTAAGGAAAACAAAACTCCTCTTTTGACTTTGAATACTGGTACATGGAGCAACAAGGTCAACCGTTTCACTCCTGCCAGCTATAACCAACAGGACCTCGAACACTTACTCGCCTCCGACCCTGCTTTCATAAGTGAGCCTCTATGCGAGGGCCAAACCATGCACTAGATCGGGCATTTAGGCACACCTTTTACAAAGGCTAACTGTCTGCTGCCATATTTCTAGCCAATGGGAGTGCAGAATTTCGCAGAGAAGGAAAAAAAAAAAAAAACAGTTTTAATAAAATACACCATTCAAAAGCAGACTCGTCGACCTGTTCTGGCCACTAACACTTGAGGAGGCGAGGTCAGCTATAGTTAACCGACTTTCCTTAAAGCAGTTAAATGGAAATTCCACTGTTTGCTCTGCATTCCCTAAACTGCTAAAAAAAGGCTGACATTGTACACCGTCTGTCAGTGGAGTGTGGACAAAAAAAGCTGAATGTTGTACTTTCCTGAGCTAGCTAACCAGTTGGCGACAGCTAGTCAGTGTGTGTTCATGTGTGTGTGTGTGTGTGTGCTGAATATTGGGAAGTACCAGAATATTTACATCTAAACGTTTCAGAGTGGCGGCAAACTGGAAAATAATGCTACTTGTTTCATTTATGGATATATAATAGACAGTAACACGCTAGTCTCTTCTGTGTCTTTGCTGTGTTTTTGGTACAACACTGTCCATCCAGGAAGACAGAGACTCTGGAAACAGCTCAGCACCTCAAACACTCCGGGCCCCACTCATATGCTTTTCTGGAACTGGGTGAAAAGCTGTCTGACCGGGCGGCCTCAGAGATGTCTGGGTATTTCTGAGAGAGCAAGAGGGTGTATCACCATTTCAGAATGCCACACATATAAAGACCAAAGCATATAAGAGGTCGGACTGCACACGAGTATTTCAAAAAACAATCAACAAAAACAACAACAACAAAAATAAGATTCAACATTATGTTTAACAAAACAAAACAGTCCGCCTACAATGTTTCATTGTCTCTTTTTTCAAGGTAAGGCTTCCTATATCAATTAAAAGATTGTGTGCATGGTTGAATATATTCAGTTTACCACTGTTTTTCATTCGCAGTCTGACAAAGCAAGGTACTCCTGTATTGTCTTTCTGTGTATTTCCTCGTCATTCTTGTCCTCCACTTCTCTCCTCCAGTGCATCATGAGCAGGAGGAGACTCCTGGGCCTGTGTGAAACCACATTACAGGACTGTGTAGGCCTGGCCTGAGGCAGCATGGCACGGCCGAGGTCCATGTACACACCCCAACCCCGAATCCTACCCACTTGCTCCCATAAACAGCCAGCTGGGAGGGGAGGGGGGAACCAGCCCAAACAAAAAGGGACAAAATGACAACATAGAAAAACAGGAAACCTAAAGACCCTCTCTGTCTCCAACCACCTCAACTCACTGATGCCTGCCGAGGCACAGGAGATGGTGAACAGGAGTAATGGACACTTAGAGTACAGCGAGCAAAGAGCTCTGGCCCCACGTCTCCTTCTTCAGTTCTTGGCTGCTCATCTGCTCATGTAAGGTGACTGTTTTGGGACACCAGCATAGCTGTGATGGGAGGGGCCAGTGTACATCATGTTGCCATGGTGATTGGGCTGCATAGGCTGCTGTGGGTAACCCTGCCCTCCCATCATGCCCATCTGCATCTGCATGGGGTACTGAGCCGGCTGATTCATGTAAGCGGGATTGCTGTGGTAACCACTGTTCATCATGGGTTGGGGCATTCGGTAGCCGGCTGACATGGCATTCAGAGGCGTCATGTTCATGGAATTGTATGGTGCCGGTGTGGGCATGAGGTTTGGCATCATACCGCGCTGCACGGCCAGGGTGCGCGGCGTGCCCTGCATGGTCACAGTCCCCGAGCTGCGGCTATAGAGCTGCTGCTGGTGTGGGGCCGGGGCCAGCTGCTGAGTGGCTTTGGACCGGATGGAAATGTGGCCTTTGACTGTAGCCATCTGGCCCTGTAGCCGCTGTGTGTGTGGTGGGGGTCCCAAACCGATGTTGGTAGCAGGCATGTTGCATTGCAGCTGCAGGGAGCCCAAGTTCATGGAGCCAGAGCTAAGGTTAGGAGGTGGGGTCATAGTGGGCTGGCCCTGAGGAAGAGGAGTGTGTGGTGAAGGGGCCAGCCCGGGGTTGGAGAGAGAAACACTGGTGGCGTAGGAGGTAACAGAGGCTGAATGAGAGTAGGGCATGGCATGGGGGTCCATGATGGTGTTGGTGAGCTGCTGGAGTTTGGCCAGGCTGAATGTTGCTGAGGGCTGGGGGTAGCCCCCTGTGCCAAAGTCCTGACCCATACGCTCATACAGGGTGCGGCCCCCTCCTCCGCTTCCGCTCTCTGGGATTTCCATGATCATGGGTGTGGAGGCGAAGCCATTGCCCATGCTGCACTGAGACAGTGCCTGCTGTGGTGGTGGTGGGGCTGATGGTGGAGGCTGAGGGTTGGGGGCTTGTTGCTGCTGCTGAGGAGGCTGCTGAGGCACCTTTTTTTGGGACTGCTGCTGCTGCTGTTGCTGGTTGGTGCTGGGCGGCCTCTCGATCACACCGCAGCTCTGTGGAGACTTAATGCCACAGCTGGGGGTGTTGGACGGTGGTGGGGGTGGTGGGGGCTGTGGCACGGCACTGCCTACAGTACTGGAACCTGGTCCACTATTGGGCCCTGGTCCTGTTTGTTGAATTAGGCTACAGCTGCCCATCGCCAGCTGAGACCCGCCACTTCCTGTGGAAGACGTGAGGCTCGGGGCTGGCACAAAGGAGCAGCTGTTGGACTGGGAGGAAGAGGATGGAGTGGCTGAGCTGGAAGAAGAGGACGCTGATGATGATGAAGCTGTTGAAGCTCCTGCAACTACAGCAGCTGACATTCCCCCTCCGTTACCCCCATTCCCTGTTCCGTTGCCTCCTCCACCCATGGTGGAGTCGTAGCTGCTGGGGTTGTCATAGTTCTCTGTAGTGCTTTCTATGCTGCCCAGGTCACTGAAGCCGCTGTCCACCACCTGCTGCGAGTGGTCCGACACAGACGGCACATCCATCATTGGCGATGTTTCCATGTTCTGCTGGGAGGGGGCAGACAGAGAACTAGGATGCTCTGGAGTGATCTGGGTGTACCCCCCTCCAGCACCTCCACCAGTTCCCCCTGCTCCAGTGGGGCCAGGTGTTCCACCCCTCTGCCCTGCTGGTGTTGTATCAACGATGCCGGAGGGCAGCCCTGGACTGTTCACCGAGCGTACAGATTGACTAGGCAGGGGTGGCACCGGGGGATTAGGGAGTGGACTGCTGTGCTGGGAAGCCCCACACTCCTCCACTAAGGTCATCGCCTCCTCTTCAGCCTCCCCTGTGTGGCTGTAACTCTGCAGAGTCCGGCAGGCAGCTAGGGTCTCCTCGCAGTCCTGGTAAGCCCCGTGATGTGGCTGGGGTTCAGTCTCTTCGTCCTGGGCTTCCCCCTGTGTCAGAGACTGAACAGCCTGCATAGTCTCCAGGTCCAGCTCATTGGAGTGATGATGGGGGTGATGCGGGTGATGGTGGGCCAGCTCCTCTTTGAAGTCAGAGTGCTGGTGAGGGTGGGAGTGTGGATGTGTGTGTTGGGGTTCCATCAACAGCGTGACATCTTTGTCATCTGGGTGCAGAGGCTGGAGCTCCATGGGCTCAGTAGGAACAGACATGGCCGTCACCGTTTCCACTGCTGCAGCAGCTGCAGCAGACTCCTCCTGCTCTCTGCGCCGCCTCTCCTCCTGCTGAGGGTCGGCTGAGGAGGGCTGACACTTGGCCTCCTGCACCTCCTCCTCAGCCTCCTCCTCCTCCTCTTCTTCCTCCTCCTGCTTGCTGACATAGTCCCGGGCCACGCTGTTCTCCATGTCTAAAAAAGCCTCTCCACCTTGGGGTTCTTCTTTGACTGGAGGAGAGTTTGCACGGGAGGCATTGTCCTCCTCCTCATCTTCATCATCATCATCATCTTCAGAGTCCTGACTTTTTCTCTTCTTACTGCTGTTGCTCTTATCTTCCAAGTGTCCGTCACCTTCATCATCCGCATCATGGTCTTCACTGCGCCTGCTTCCTGAACCTGGTGTGGCTGCTGCTCGCCTGTTGATACTACCACCACCGCTGCCCATGCTGCCACATTCTTCTTCCTCCCTCTCTTCATCGTCATCATCTTCTTCTCTGTCACCCATATCTGTGTCCTGAGGCCGGGACTGTGGGGCCCGGGGCCCTGAGGTGGAAGAGGAGGAAGAAGGGGACAGCAGGGGACGGGACGGTGGGCGGCTGGGTTTGTCTTCTTCCCAGGTTCTTTCAGTCTCCTCCTCCTCATCATCTTCCTCTTCATCTGGCTCAGAGGTTGGTGGTGGTTTGGGGGCCGGCTGAGGTGGCTGGTGGAGGTTGCGGTTCTTGGGCGGCCTCCCTCGTCTTTTGGGCACTTTCTGCTCAACAGGCTTAGGGAGATAGTCATCTTCCTCATCAGAGTCTTTTTGCTTGCTGTCTCTGTCAGTGTTGGTTCTGCTGATTCGCTTGCTGTTACGGTCATCTGTCTGGAGCAGCTGAGGATCTTTGTCCATCTGCTGTTCCAGCAGTCTTCGTCTTTCCTGCTCCTGCCTCTCTGCCTCCTCTTGGGCCCGCTGCAGGTACCAGCTCCGGGGCTTACGGCCAGGCTTCATCTTGATTTTGGGAGGCTGAGGATCTCCGCTTTGAACCTGACTGTCTGCAGCTGCTCGCTGGCTGGGCCCACCACTAGGTGGTTTTCCGGGTCCTCGTTTCTTCCAGTGCAGTGGTTTGCGGCTCTTTCCCTTGGGCCAGCCTTTCTTCTTCTTGACTGGGACCTCAGGGTTTGCCGCTAGAGTCTCTGATGGAGTTGCTGGCAGTGCAGCTACAGGCTTCAACACAGGTGTTGTGCCTGAGAAAACAAGAAAATAACTCGGGGTTAGATAAAGCTGCACATATATCTACATGTGTATATACAATAAATAATCAGAAAATACTGCAAAGCTTAGCATCTACTGCGACTATTCACCATCTTCCTCTGAATCTGTGAGGTTGGAATGCCGGCTCCTCTTGGGTGCTGGGTCAGACAACCTCAGAGCAGATCGGGCTGCGGGGTAGCGGCGCAGTGGATGGCCCAGGGGCGTCTCCTCCTCCAGCCTGGGCATAGGCCTCTCTGAGTCCGAGTCTACAAAGGGCTCATCCAACACCTCTGTGGTCTCAGAAATTGTCTCTGTCACCACGCTGCTGTGAGGGTGGCTGCGCTGGCGAAAGCGACGCTTCCTCAGGGGCTTCTAGGGAGAAACAGAACAGGGGATTAGATGTGGCTTAGAAAATCAGCCTGCAACGATGACGACAGACTGACTGAGATCAAGAAGATGATATTATACATACTAAGTTCTTTCTCAATAATATTCAATCACTCCTAATTCTGAGATTTTAACATTACATGTTAATTTTTACCTTGCATTTGAGCCCCATGGCTGGCTTGGTGAGGATGGGCGGGGAGCATGGCCTCCTCCCTTCGTCATCTTCATCATCGTCATCCTCCTCTTCTTCACTGCTTTCACTGAAGCAGCTCTTCCTAACAGGTGGAGACTCATTCAACCTAGAAATCACAGGAAGCTGTGTCAGCCCCTCTCCGGGCCCTTCAGTCAGTCTGGGCTTAGGGCCTCTCTTTTTCCTCGGGGGCCGCCCTCTCCGTGTGGGGGTTATGGAGGGGTGCCTGGCCATGTCCAGGGAGTGAAAGGCTGTGGAGTCTGCTTGTCTGTCCAGGGAGAAAAGGGAGGGTGGGCTGCTGGCAGAGCCTGTGGTTCTTCCTCCCTCTGCTCTCTCGTCGTCGTCATCGTCTTCATCCTCCACCGGGCGGATTTTAGATGGCCGTACCACCCGTGCGCTGTCCTTCACCTTGCCCCAAGGCCAGTTTTTGGGTGGGCGTCCCCGGGGCCTACGTTCTCCATTTGTTGGGGGAGGGGGCCGCGGTGGTTCTGGGGCAGGTGGTGGACAGCGGATGGGAGGAGAAGTTGGAGAGCTTTGGCTAATGGGAAACCCCAGAAATCCCTTCCTTTCTTCTTCTTCTTCATCCTCCTCCTCCTCCTCCTCATCCCTCGCCTTTGCTTGTCGCATGTGCCAGGACATCGGTGGGACCTTGTGGCTTGGTTTGATCTGTTTAGATAATGTACAATGAAATTCGTCATTAATAAATAAGAATGTACAGCAATCTTGAGATGAGACTCTTATCTCTACTTAGAGCAAATACAAGTTCACCACATTTACCTCCTTGCGGTTGTCTTCCTCTAGTTCATCGTCCTCCTCATCATCGTCATCATCTCCATCAGCGTCAGAGACCACAGTGTTGGTTACAATGACGGGAGTCCAACGGAGACACTCGGGGTCGACCTCCAGCTGCCGTGGCCGGGCCTTGAGACGAGCCATGTGAGTAGTCACCACCTTCTCCCTTCGCACCAGGACAAGTCTGTCAAAGCCACAACAAGAACAAACAGGAGCATTATGACTCTGTGTGCATATTTTCTACATGCAAGTGTAGACAAATTAGATGAACATCACTGCTTATGTCAGTACAGATACTCCATGTGTTAATGTGTGCAACAGTTATGTGTATTGTTTCTTGTGTGCCTTTAGATAACTATGTAAAGACACACTTACAACACTATGTCTGCATTTACACACATCAGGAGGCTTGGTGTATATATGTTTAAAACCCAGTGTTTATAAAGTCACCGTTTGGTGACATTTTGTCAGATTTTCTGATGCTGCCTCTGACTTCGTTGCTCACATCATTGTGACCAAAAAACCCTGTTTTACATGCCAGTATTGTCACACAGTGACAGTCCATTAATCACTGGTGTAAACCCAAACATTGCTAATTACACAGCCAACTGCCCATCCATGCTTCTTCTTACAGTGACATTTGGCAACTTCAGCAAAATATTTTGGCTGCTTAGATTAAACTCCAGCAAAATGAGCATTTCATTGTTAAGAATGTTATTTAGTAAAGTTAGTAAGCAAATGGTTTCAAATTTGACAGAACTGGCAACTCATCAGTGTCAAAAAATGTAGCAAGTCATAAATTAGGAGTCTCTAAATTAAGGCAGCAGCGGGATACCAAAGCAATACTGATAGTAAGGAGGATTTAACTACACACTGCACTCACGTGTTAGTGGGACTATGTGCACAGTGATACTTCTAAAGTCTACTTCAAAGGTTGGCTTTGTTTACATGAAAGGTGTAACCTGGCTACGGGCCACATTTTGTTTCAATTGAGCTTTTAGGACTTCGACTGCCTACTGTCTGGCAACCAGATCCTCCTCCGGTCTCTCATTGCACTGTAGTAAGTTACATAGTATAAAAAACAAGTATAGCTCACTCAGAGTGTTGACGTCACAATTTATTCATAACACTATGCAATCTGATAGACGTGTTAACACAGTATGACCCATTACAGTGCATCTTTAGGTCAGTTTGTGAGACTACATAATGTTGTGTCTTCCTGAGTGTGTGTTAGTTCCTGTCTCTGACCTGTCTCCTCGCTGCTCCAGCATGTTGAGGCTGTGCAGAGTGGTGGTTATGTCCTGCGGGCAGATCCCTGTCAGTTTGCTCAGTTGTCGTATAGTGATCTGCCGGTCGCGGACCTCATGGAGACATTCTAGTACCACACTACGCCAGTAGGCCATGTACGACAGCCGGCCTAGGTCTGACAGAGGCTTCTCTGGGGATCCTGGCTGTCCCTCTCGTTTTGAAAGCAAGTAGCCTACAGGGAGGGAAGGACCAAAGACACAGATATCATGAGACTCATATTTTAATTCATTTTGTCTATCAAAAGAGAAAATGATCAACAGACATATTTGCTGGATATTGGTCTTATCAATGTGTTTTGTTTAACATCCTTACTGAAGTCAATGAGAAAGCGTCCATAGCCCTTGCGCTGGTACTGTGGAAGAATCATGATGCATGATACGTTGTATTTCTGTTGACAGTGCTTCTCCTGGAGAAGAGAAAAACACACAGACATATTCAACCATTAGAATAGAAATCATGGAACCACATTATAGAGCAGGCCTGTGTGGGTGTACAGCAGGGTGTTGATGGTGCTGCGTCCGCTCACTAACTGCTGTGTTTTGGCAGCGCGGCGGCATGCTAATGGGAGCACCTGCAACTGCAATCTCGAGAGGGACAGCAGAGCTTCACAGCACCCAGTGTTTATGTGGGACACAATGTGAGCATTTGTATGTTTGTAGGAGTGCAGCAGTGTGGTGTGATACAAATGCATTTCAATTTCATTTAATCTGAATATATTTTTTCCTCCACTCATATGTTTTTTTAAGTATGCTGGTGCCATGTGTATGTAAAAAATACCAGGAGACATGGGGTTATTGGGACACAGTAAATACAAAATTCAAAATGAATGGAGTTTCACTGAGAGGTTGTGGTGACTGAAACCCACCTTGGAAAAGTAGCCGACGAGATGGCAACCTTTGCTGTCGTTCTGGGTGAGGACGTAGAAAAGGAAAGGTTCCACATCATAGTAGAGGGTCTTGTGGTCCAAGAACAGCTTTGCCAGCAGACACAGGTTCTGACAGTAGATTGTGCTCACATTCCCATCAACCTGTTGTCAGATTAGTGAGAAACAGAAATCAGTACAGCATGTTGACACAAAGTGTCGTAAATGGCTACTTTCCAATTGCTGAAACACCACAGCCTACAGAATGACATCTTTAAGCTGTTGTTTGAGAGCTGTGGAGCAAAGTGAAGGTGAAAGGAGGTAGAAGTTAGTGTGAGGGTATGATCTCTACCGTGTCTCTGGAGACCCTGATAGATAGAGAGGGAGGAGAGAAACAATGAGTGGTAAAGAGAAAGAGAAGGAGGGAGGCTCAGGTTGGCAGAGTGCCAGATATCTCTGCTCTCCTCCGAGCGAGGATGGACTGCAGAGCGGGTAAAAACAGAAGCTGCAGTGGCCGTGGCCTGCAGACAACAATCCAATGAATTAGTCGGCCACTGCGCGACGGGACCCAGAAGAACAGCTTAACTGTAAATTGGTAATTATGAATTCTTCTAATAACAACAGTGACTTTCCCCAATGATATAAACAAAAGAACACTCCACTATGGTAGGCGGGGATGTCAGTTAATCACCGTTAGGAATTTGTCTGATTAACATACTGTATATCAATAAAGTAGTACTACTGTGCCAAGCATATGATTATTCTGACCATGCAGATAATACCACTGTCTTAAACAGCCATTAGTGGGTTGTGGTAAAATAGAGAAAGCATGGAATAAATTTAAAAGAAAGATTTGTTGGTCAGCACATTGATTATGCTGGACAACTGTACGGAGATTTGCAGTTTGTCTATGCAGTTTGCAGATTTACAGACATGGCTGTAACAGCACTGATGTTTAATGGTTCTACAGACACCTGTGTCTCTCTGTGGCAGCAGCATCCAGCATCATTCACTCATTTCATCTCTCTTTTGGCCTTTCAATTCTTAAATTATCACTATAACCCACCTCAAACACGGACACTTCATCCTTTCTGTAGATCTCGTTGGCAGGAGGGTGGAACCAGCTGCACTTCTTCATGTGCTGGTAAAGGATGCTCCGGCTCTTCATGTAGCGCAGGCAGAACTCACACAGGTAGAGCTTGGGTAGTCTGGAAAGGGAAAATTAAGAGAAGCACAAAGAAAGAAGGAACAGTAAGGAACGGTTTAAGTGAGTCTGCTACAAATGAAACCAATTTTTGAGCAAGTAGAAGATTTATCTGCAACTGACTGTTCATTAATCTGGCAAATTTTGGTGTATTTGAATGCAAAATACCAAACATTCACTGGTTCCAGCTTCTCAGACTGGAATTTTTAAGTCGCTAATGAGAGCAAAGGCAAATTTAAATGTCAACTTGGGCTTCTTCTTAAAGCCAATAAAGACCAAAGGACTACATTGCTGAGAATATCATTTGCAGACTAACGAACTGCTTGTCAAAGCTCTTGTTTTAAATGGTGCAAACAATTCTGCATTGTCTGAGACGCATGGAAACACTTGGATTTGAACATTTTTAGGATCAATATTGATACTAGGCAACTCTTCTATCTCTTTTTCAAATATGAAGCAAATTTAGTAAAAATAGTGGGCTTAAGTTCCATTTTTCCGCCTACAAGCAGGACTATAAGCTAAGTACACCGTGCCATGCTACTTCATTATAGTCTGTTAGCTTACCTGCTGTATTCCTGTGGGTAGGGAGATGAATACCATGTCTGGATTTCAAATTTGCCAAATTCGATGACAGACGGACAGCGCATCTGAGGGTCTGGTGGACCTGTCACTCCAACTTTCTGTTGGGGTGAACAACGAAGATAGGAAAGGGAGGGAGGGAGAGATATTGAGAATCAGATCTATGTTTTTAACTGCAGGGATGAGCACAGCATGGGCCTGGGATCTTAGACTCTGGCGTGACAGGTAGGGAGAGCACTGAATGTCCATACACACAAACAAATAAATCAACAGGACAGGACTATAAGCAACAAATTCTCAGAAAGACCAGGCAACTTGCTAACATTACCCTGGAGCTTTAAGTGGATCTGTGGAGAATGCACTGCCTCAGAATCTTAACAGGCCGGTCTGGAGATCTCTGGCTGCCATTTATGATGCTCATGTACTCCACTCCACTGCTACTCAGCTTAGAAAAATCCCACTGACCCTTTTTACAGTTCATTAATTCTTACCACTCTGCCGACATAAAACACTTAAACACAAGTATGGATATTCCAGGCTGGATCCAGGGTAGTGTTTTAATATGACTCCCACGACAGTAGCCAAACACCCACTCTCTGGTCAGTTTACTGCAGCACTTATGCCTTGAAACGGGGCATTAATGTGGCTAATTTATGTTTCCTCCCTGTAACTACTGGTTAACCTGTCAGGACACTGTCATTTGGGGTGCCCTGCTCAATGTTCCCTCCATCAGACGTAAGAACTAACACTCATTTTATATGCCTTACAGAGATGACAGAGGACACAGTTTAAAGTATGTTTACACTAACCAACCCTGCCCTTCCAATCATGGAGCAGGGATCACTATCAATCACAAGCAGAATGTCAGATTCAAGTAAATTTCCAGTGACAACAGTAAAGCATAATTACCTTGTAGTAAAGCTGTTGTCCTAGAATCACCCCCCAGTTATTTGCATCTTACTGGTCATTTAAAACCAAACCTTTGATCCTCACTGTATCCCACATTCATCATCCAGCTCTGGCCCATGTGCGCTGCATCTATGGTAATGGATGATTTTAATATCCATGCTGAATCTGGCAGCTGTTCCACGCCAAATTAATTTCTTTTTCAGCACTGAAACTCAATGGTCTCTCACAGCTCATTGACTTTTCCACCCACAAACGTGCCTACATCCTGCAGACCTCATCTGAGCCAGCAACATCTCTTACAACCTGCCAGCTGTTGACTCTGCTCTTTCTGACCACATTCTCATCACCATTAAAACTTGAGATCCAGGTACAATGACTCCAGCCTGGCAGCCTCAGTGTAGACTCACAGGTCTCCTCCAGTGCTAAGGCTGTCTCGCTCTACGATTTTGTCCCATCTCTGCTCGTTCATCAAACTTTAAAGACATTCAATATTTAATCTCTCAGTCAGTGTACCTGTAGTGCCAACTCCTGGATGTGTCTGAACAGTTCAATGTCTTTTTCTGTCAGGTTCTCATGGCCAGGCAGTTTTTCATCTTCGTCACGCCAGTCGCTGCCTTCCTGATTGTCTGAGGATTGAAACACAAAGTCGACATTAACGCAAACCCAGTGACTACCTTGCTAAATTACTAAATTGTCTGCTTTGTTTTTAATGAACAGCTGGACTTGAGTTACCCTTTAAACACACAAGAGACATAAGTGTGTCCCAATTTATTTGGTACTCTTTGACTATGCGTTACTCGTGGCTGCGTATTTTTGGTCGAAAAAATTCAATAGGAATAGAATTGCAGGTGGCCACTTCACATTACAAAGCATTTTATTTTAACGCACAAGCAATAATTTTCTCCAGCTGGAAATAACAAATCAATTCCACACAATTTTTACCCTTGCCCTATAATTTCCAAATAAGTAACATCAGGAGTGAATCATTCACCAAAAAAAAAAGGACAAAGAACTCAGAAGCACAGTCTCTGCATCATAATAACAGCTGGTAGTGCAGAGTCTGTCAGCAAAGCATCGGCAAAGGATGCATGAAGATACAGTATGTTTTTTACTGTTATGGTGATGATGGCTCATTTAAGTGCAACCATGACCAGTTTATGTGATTGTAAACTTCACAGCCTGTTTGTTCATGCTGTTGCAGTCTCTTCAATAGCAAATATTACTGTGCAATTGTAAATTTGTTTCATAAATCTTTTCGTAAAAACAAAGCAAAGCAGTCTTTGATTTTCATGTCAAATTGATGAACTTGATTATTGCGCTCTACCTATTGGTCTCTGGTGATATGTGCAGAAAAACAAACTAATCCTTACCCCCTCTGTCATCTCCCTCTCCTTTGCGATTGGCTTTCTTTCGGATCCGGCACTGCTGTGAGTAATCCACTACTTCCTGCCGTGCCTTACGGCCCTCAGGCGACGGTGTGAAGAACTTTGTGAGGGCGTCAATAAGGCCCTTGGTCTTGTTGTTGAAGCGCAAGCTGCTCTGCGACAGGTCATCATCATCCCGCATCGAAAAAAGCAGCCGGTCGTCACCTGGGTAACCCTCACAGGAGGAGCTGGACGATGAGTTGGCTGAAGCTGAGCGCTTCCGTCGACCACGCCCTCCCAGCTTCTTGAATGGCCGTCCCGGCCTGCGGAGAAAATCAGAAGTCTGGTTCATACTGTGTCAGGGGGTAAAGGAACAGTCAAGTATTTCGCCACCGATACAATTAGAATCATTTAAAATTTAGTATCTACCAATACTACGCAAATACTATTTTTCTAGATAATAAACACTTTAAGTACTATAGATTAACCACAGTACCAAATTACACCACCAGGTGGAGCTTCCCTTTGTAGAAGGCAGTCACTAGGACTATGTGCAGTTTGTGTTGGCAAGGAGAGACTATTGTGGGAGTTTAGCTAACAACGAGACACCATGCGAAAGTCTTCTGTGACGCTTAAGGACCTCTAGCCTACTTCTAGTGCATAAAACTTTAGAGCAGTACTGCATCTCCCTCCTAGTTGACACCTAAACCCTACAATGAATTGCAATGAAATGTATAGCTGTAAGCTCATTCTGGAGAGTAGGCGTCGTAGCTGTCTTTACTGTGTTGAAGCAGATACATAGCATCTTGCTGCAGCTTTCCACCACGCTGGTATTGCAGCATTAGCTGAAGGCAGCTCAGTACCTGTTCTTGGGCCGTCCCAGCGGTGCGTTGTAGCGCCGTTTGATTTGTGCTGCCTTTTCATGTAAGAGCTTCTTTCCCTTTTTCCTGGGTTGGCAGATTTGACAAATCCACATGCCTAGGAAAGAAAGACAAAAAGCATGTATACGCATACACTGAGGTGGATTTGACAAGACAGGCTTCAGCGCAGTTGCCAACATGTTCTGGAAAGTATCTAATACATTAGCACTTAATGGTGAAGCATTAGAGTTGGAAGCAACAACTCAGGAGATGGTTTAATCATTTACTGTAGCTATAATGGTCATATAAAATAGTAATGTAGGAACGGTGTGTGCTTTTCCTGAGGCAGAACAGATACAAGCTGAATACACGGGAGCTTTAAATGGGCAAAGAAGAGGTAGGTTATGAGTTAGTCCTCTTTATTTACCTTTTGGCATTCGCGTGAGGGGAGGATCACAGCACTCCATGTGGAAGCCCCGGTCACAGGAGTCACAGAACAACATGTTGTCCTATATAGCACAGACAAACACAAGTACTAGTGATTATTAAAAGCTTTGTGTGTGTTTCAGACAAGATGAGCCTCAATAGCAAGGCAGTGTACCAGACAAACATACATGACATGTAGAACATCGTATTAGACTAAACTTAATTCTTATTAAGCCAATATATGTCTGTCAGTGTGATACATGTCCAACACCATGGGTGAGATTTAGTTTGGAGGTATATAAAAAAAAAAAAAAAAAAAGCTCCTGAGCTCAATTTAATGACACATTTTGATACAATTTCCACATACCCCTGCAAAAAAAGAGCATTATTACTATGCCAGTTCTCTCTGTCCTCATAAGATGTTATTTTAACACGGTGCATCTTGGCAGCATGTCGTGCATTTTGTCTCACTGTTAAACCTCCAAACAAACATTTGAATAACAATGACTTCACTTGACAAGTAAGAGAAAATCATGTCGAGGCTGACTAAAATAGCTCAATCCCTGGACCACAGATATGTCTATCAGCATCTCTATCTGGCACTTAGCAGAGAGGAGAGCGTTCGGAGATAGTGTCTGGCTGCCAGTCCGCCATATTCGTTCATCCACTCACCGCATTCTTTCCTTGATCCTGACAGCTGCTGCAAGTCTTGCATTCAATGCATTGCCACCACAGAGCCTTGACTCGCGCTGTGAGCTCTGGGGAGAACTTGAGACAGGACGGGTGGCCTGCAGGTAGACAGACACACATACACAAACAAGTGCATCAACGTCACACACTTTTCTTTTTTTTTGTCGTTGCTGACTGACAGCTGTGACCCACTTGCATCATTGTAGAAGGGAAAAAACGCTCCTTTTGGAATTGAAAGCCCTCACTGAATCAAACCTGGCTGCAAAGAGAGTGTTCAAACATAAATGACAATCTGTCAGAGCTGTGCTTTTGCTGCGTTTCAAAAGTAGCATACAAGATGGCCTTGTCTGGGACAGAAATCACTGAGGGAAGAAGAGGAACACTATCTCTCCTCTGCTTTCAATAAGGAATGTCAGGCCTTAGCAGGAACATCAACTTGCTTCCCAATGAAACCAGATTTTATAAGGAAACAATCATATTGCACATTTTTTTAGAAAATATAGGCCAGCACCAGTAATATTTATAGGGTTCAGTTTAAGAATGTCATCCTGGGCCTGAAACAGGGACAAACAGCAGAGAAATGATAAAAATAACACAACAGATTGACTAAAAGGCATAACTCTTGAAGGAAAAAGGGAATCATTTCCTGATCTAAGGATTTGTCGCTGTTACGATACAAGTAAGAAGCTGAAATGGCAGGTAAATGAAAAAGCTGAAGTTAAAGAAGTTAAAGTTTTAGTCTGTGTGCAACTACATGATGTGTAAATTTAAGTTAAACTCCTGGTGATGTTAAAGTACTAAAACCAGCTGGAAGCTTTGAGCAAGTTTAGGAAGTGAATTCTGAAATACACCTTCTGGTGCTACTCAAGACATGTAATCAGTGATGAACCCACAATGTGATTGGTCAAGTGTGATAGGTTAAACTGCTAGTATGAAGTGCAATCACTGAAAGCTAATGAACTTGTACCTAGACATTAAAAGATGGAAAGAGTGAAGCTGTCAATTCAAGTGTAAAGACTGAAAGCAGCTCCGAGTGTAAACATTAGAGCAGATGGAGGGTCAGTTGAAAAGTATAGACCAATTCATCATTTCTCTATCCCTGTAAATAGACAGATGCAGACTTGGAAAGCGGGTGCACACTCAGCTCTATTCATACTACAGTAGGTAGACGTTGGTCTGCAGACAATCACATTTCCCCTCATTTCAAACACAAAAACACACGGTGTCCTGAGGATGTTTCTGCACTCTTGCAGAATATAGCAGTTTCAGATTGGGCTGTAGCACTGTGTCAATGTGATTATTCCTGAGGTGTGTCGAGCCAGTGGGCAGACACAGCAAAGGATTTCTGGAGAATTTGGAACTTTCCACTGTGTTTGGGCACTAGAGAGCATGTACAAATCAAAGCACCTCCAAAGTCCGGCAGCAACTACTTCACTTTGTTTTTGTGATCAAATGTAAGCATACTGGATAGTTGTCTATATAGGATATTGGAGAGTCTTCTCGTACAGTCTCCCCTCATAACAAGCATTTATTTCCTGGTACATGTGCAGGCAGCGCTCTGGCACTGTGTACAGTCTGCAGTCTCAAATTTTGGGCAGCACACAGATGTCTGCAGAGGGGTTCGCGCAGACCAGTGCAGACTTGGGTGGGTGATGAACTTTATGTGACGTGCACGCTTGAGAACTGCATGAAATGGGCTTAAGAGATGAAAGATGACGTGCCAGAGATAACTGAAGTGCATCTAAGTAGTTGAAGTGTGCAGCTTCCTAAATTTATACTCTACAATCTTTTTACAGCTAAAGTCAAAAAGGTGTGCTTGTGTTGCATTTTTATTTGGTTTTAAACAACAACTGCCTTTTTTATAAATATGAATAAAAATCAATAAGTGCATTTATTTAAACCAATCATGTGTGTGTTTTGACAACAGCTAATTGTAATAGTATTAAAAGTATAATTAAGTCACGGACTGAACTGGTGCTAAGATGGTTTTTAAGAAGTTCAGGTCTCACTGGTCAAGACGCAGTACTCACCACTATTGCCACAGTCGGCGCAGGAGATGAGCTCCTCCGGCTTCTTATCGCGATTCTGCTCCTTGGTCCCCAAACAGAAGCTGCAGATGGGGATGGGCTCTGCCACCGGCTGGCAGAGGGACAGAGCAGAAGGGAAAGGGGGACACGGGACAGAGGAGGGAAAGTTGAGACTGTCAGTTAACTTAACAGCTTCATTGTACAAATGAAAACAACAAAGTGGCCTTGTGTGTCCTGCCACAGTGAATGACTGCTGCTGTGTGTATTAACAAGCTAACAGCAGACTAAAAATTACAATGACACCACAGAGCATGTGGATCTGTGAACAGAGAGTTTAGGATAATGGAGAGCATGAGAGCTTCTGTGATGAGTGAGCTTGTATAATTTATGTGGCATGTCATGTTAGAGGCTGCCATCGTGTGTCAATGTCTCTGCTGACTCCTGTGCTGTTTGATCAAAAGCTGGAACTCGACTCCTTTCGGTTGTACTGGCTGAGGAGTTTAGTTCCACTGCAACGTGTCCTATTTTGACACTTTTTCTGAAACATGTCATCAGACATTCAGTTCTAGGGCTGCATAAATCTTTTAGTGTGTCCTCCGAGTGCACAAACCATGTCAGCAGGTGTGCACTATGACACAAAACAAACACAATGTCTCACATACACACAGGCACAACCCTAAGCCAGGTTTTTTGTAAAGGAAAACAAAAGGCAGGATAACACTTAACATGTTGTTAGACATCAAATAGGACCTGTGTGTCCAATAAAGCTGAAAAATCACATCCCTTAAGCACTGCAGGTGCACTTCACACAGAGACAAACAAAAAAAAAAGAGAGGAGGGGACATGGGGTGACTCTCCTTCAAAGTTTCTGGAGCCTGGAAGCCCTGAGGGGAAGTGGTGGCTTACTTCTACCTCAGAGTACACCACAAGTCATTTTCAGCAACACGCTGTTTTCAACTGAGCACTATCCAACAGAAAAACTGAGTCAATGGTGAATTAATGTCCCACTTTAGCCATAACAATCCTAATAGTTCGCTTCTGTTACTTACAGTTCACATAAATGTCTTGTATACAAATGGATACTGGTAGCAATAAATGCCAGGAGAAGTTGTATTATGTTTTGAAATCTCTGTTATAATGTTGTGAGGTGATGTGAGGTGCATATAAAACCAAATCTTTACAAACTGATGCGAGCACAAGTATAAAGCACACAATTAGGGCTTTTCCACCAAGAAGCACCAGGAGCCAAGTTGGAGCCACGCCATTGTGTCACCATAAAACGTCTACGCTTGTATTGATTACACAGCGGTTAAACAAACGCAATAAGTTCATGATAATATCTATGTTTATCTTTATAAAGATGTTCATCTTTATACATTTGTTTATATGGTCTGCAGAGGTCCGCGAGGCAGAGGTCGCCTGTTGCCTACTGTCGGCACAGCCGCGTATACACGACACAACTGTACCGGATTTCAGTGCAACTGTTTGTGCAAAACTTTCGTGTGTCCCAGGAGTCATTCCATTACATCTGCGATCAGACCAGGGACGTCCTGGAGAAAAAGGACACAAATTACCGCTTGTGTGTCCCTTTCCAACGCTGATCATTGGTCACGATAACCCCGCCCCCAACCCCTGACGTACTCGGTTCTTAGCTCTGGCCCAGCAAAGAGTTGGTGCTTGCTAAGCACCAGTTTTTAGCACCTGGAGCCGGTGCTTAGGTGGTGGAAACACAAAGAACTGGTGCTAAGTCAGGCTCTGGCTCTGAACTAGCACTGGAACCAGCTCGGTGGAAAAGGGGTATCAGAGATTAATCCAAGAAATTATGGATCACATTCTGGAGACTAAGAATATTGGTCAGAAATTTTGTGAAAACCATTTGAATAGATGTTTAACAAAGTCACTGGACAACTAAAAATGAAACTCTGCTGGTTGCAAAACATGAACATTCAGAGGGTATCCAAAGTCATTGGGGTACATACTCTGGGGACCTTGAATGTCTAAACTAAATTTTGTTTCAATCCTTTGAAAAAAATCATGAGATGCACCACCAGTAGATTAAAAATTCAGCTGTTGGTGGCGCTACATGACAAATAAGGGGATCATCAAAGTAATTATAGCTCATCCTCTGGGGATCATGAATGTTTAGAAAATGTACCAATCTTTTAGATAGTTTTCAGTTTTTTTTACTGGATACTACTTGGTGCCACTTGACAAATCATGGGATCACCAAAGCCATTGGGGTACATCCTCTGTGGACAATGCATATCTGGACCAACTTAATTGGCAATCCATCCAACCATTGCTAGGATATTTCAGTTGGACCAAAGTGGTGGTTCGTGCAGCATTAGCCACTAATGGCTTAACAATACCAAAATCCGAGTGAGAATGTTTTCATGTAAAGTTAAAGAAAACCTGTGCTAAAATTCAAACTACTAAATTATCTCAGACTGCAGCTTTTTCAATTAGTAAACACAATTAACACTATATTTGCAACATTACTGGCCAATAGACACGATTGTTGCTGAATTTCTGTCTTTATAGTATTTTTGTTCATCATGGTTGAAGCACTGGTGAATTCATCCTTTAAATAGAATCATTCTGGTGGCAGTCTGTCCATCTGCCCATATGTTTCTGATGCGCAGTTACATGACAGCAAAATTACATCAGACATTATGATTATATGCTGTATGTCCAATGGTGTGACCTACTTCTTTCAACCACAAACATACATACCATATACAGCAGAGGCTGTTCTTCTTAATCATGTAAGTCACACCATAATAAAAAAGACAAAGATAGTTGACAGATGCACACAGGTGACATATTTCATTTTGTAAATCTTCATGTTAACTTGCCTGTTTACAAGCTGCACCACATTTATTATTGTTAACTTGTTTACTTTGCTTTTATTCCTTTCAGGATGCTTATTTTTGACATGTGGAGTGAAGCATCATTTGTCTTATGGCTTTTGCTAAGAGCGAATTAAAGCACAAAAAGAAAATCAATAAAGTATACAGAGCGTGTCACACCAGAGTCTAATTTCTTTTATTAATTCATGCCATTTTTACCAGTGAAGAAAAATGTGATAAAGACAGATCACCTCCATATTAATGGTTCTATAAATCTGGAATGTTAATAACTTTATTGCATTACCGCCTGCTGACTGACTTTGCAATGAGCTAATTTTGTTAACCTAATTATACAATGAATTGGTTAAAGTACTTAAAAATTACGGCTGACAAGAACTATTAGCAGCAGCCCAAAATAGTCCGAGTCTGAGGGGCTTTGATTCTCTGAATCCTCTGCAGCCTCAATTGAATGTGAAATCATTCCTAATCCTTCATAACCTGTGGGCAAAAGGCTGCATAATGTGAATTAGCTGACAGATATTTGTACATGTCTTGCAGGGTCCTGCTTAATCTTCAAAAGCAACGATTCCCATGTAAATATAAAGAGAGGGCGATAAATTAATACTTGTGTAAAAGCAATATTCGCTGTTTATTTTAGAAATTCCTCTTTTACAGCCCTTGTTAATGATCTGAAATCAGCATTAGGCCACCGTTTGAAAGAAAATATTTGGTTAAAGTAACTGGTGCCTTGACCTCATGCCCTAAACAGCAGAACAGCTACTCAGAGCCATCCATCAATGTCGCATCTGTGATAAGAAGCAGAGAGTGGGAGCAGAGAGTGGGAGCACCCTCTCATCAGGAAACAAGGTCACAGTGTGCAGAGGAGACAGCAGGGACACAGAACCAGCAGGAGCAGAGAGGTCTGACGGGACAAAACAGTGGAAGGCTCCTATAAAGGCCTCCATAGAAAGTCCACAAACAAGAAAACCACCACTGGAAATATCTCTTCTGCAGATGTCGAAGTTTTCTATCCTTGTAGATTGAGTAAAATGTTAGAGGCAGTAAAAGACCATTAAAAATGTATGCTCCCATATTGAACGTTTGCATCGCACCACAACTTTAGCACAACATAAACAGTATATATTTATACGCACACAAGGCTGGGGTAAATCCCAATAAATATAGCCTTGTAAGCTCTAATGTAATAATAATAATCTAATAGTTAATAATTTATACTCCAGCACAAATTGCCGGCTGTCTTACAGAATTATTATAGTAGTATACAAGTATACATAACTGTCGCCTTTATAGCCCTCACTTATTAAATGAAAGGCCGCATTCAAATGCAGTCTGAGAACAGACTTCAAATTGAATTAAACACTCAAAAATGAAATAGTCTCCATCATGAGCTCCATGCTGATAAAACTGTCCCATGAGTAACAGTAGAGGCTGAAACTAGATTAAGGTCACAAAGTGGTAACGCCCAGTGAGGACAGATTTTTTTGGCCACTTGAGGATGGCACAACAAGCTGTAAACACTACACATTTACATATTATTATTAATCTTAGAAGTTATATCTACATTTCTGGCAGTAATATAATGGCCGGAAAACCAAAACAATGAGCCGAAAGATGCTAAAAATGGGTTGTTACTTCAAAAAATGCAGTTATTTGAGTAATTAAAATGAGTTAGCATGACCTGTAGAACCACAACAGCCACATACACCGATCAGCCACAACATTATGACCACTGACAGGTGAAGTGAATAACATTGATCATATTGGTACTATGTGGTGTTCTGCTGGAAAACCTTGGATTTTAACATCTGTGTTGATGAGACTTGGACACCCAAATAAACATTGTCCCAGAACAAGCACACTCCCTCATGCAAATGGAAATCCCAAATGTCACTGGCCTACCCCCGCAGGAAAATGCACCCCACCACATGGCAACAACATCAAACAATCAGGAACATCTTGAGGAACATGACAATGGCCCAAGATGTTGATTTGACCTCCAAACTTCCTAGACCCCATTCTGATCAAGAATCAACAGGATGCAGTGGAACAAGTTTGATTGACAGAGGCCCCACTGCACAAGTCAGAGTACCCAAAGGACCCACTGCTAACGTCCTGGTGCCAGACCCCATAGGACACCCTGAGAGGTCCTCTTGTCCATGCCCAATGGTTCAGAGCATTTTTGACCACATAAGGGGGACCAACAC
>OMNN01096218.1:0-44646 GCA_900302755.1 Chromis chromis
GTAGCATTCAAAAACAGGAAGACGTGCTTAATAGCCTGCTTGGCTGTACTTTATATAGTTGTGAATAATGGTGTTTTTTTTAATAATATGTGTATTGCATTTTTTTCTGTTTATACTGCTGACCTACATGAAGAGCTTGAACAATCAAAAGCCTGTGGTGGAATGAAGACCTATAGTTCACATAAAGTAAATACTACAACAGTATGAAATATCAAATTCACAATAACTGAACTTGTGTAGTGCAGCCAGCACTTATGAAGCAGCTTACTATGTTCCAGAGAGCCAGCTGTCTCTCACTCATGCGACTGAAACCGGTGGTGAGGACATTGCCATCAGCAAGGAAAATGGCCCTCATGGGTCGAGCGCCTTCATGTGCCTTGTCCTTCTCCTGTGAAGTATAGTTCAGAGGTCAACACGTGTGCAAAGTTACTTCTTACTTCCTGTATCCATTTCTGCTACACATTAAGGTCAGAGTCAGCTACACAACAATGAACCTAGATTCATTGAGCACTTTATTAGACACATGTAAACCTGCCTATTCATGCAATTATCTAATCAGCCAATAATGTGGCAGCAGTGCAAAGCATAAATCATGTACAATACAGCCCAGGAGCTTCAGTTAATGTTTACAACAAACATCAGAATGGGGGAAAATGTGATGTCAGTGACTGACTTTTGGGCCAGATGGGCCGGTTTGAACATTTTCTTAAACTGCTGATCTTCTGGGATTTTCAACACAATAGTCACTAGAATTAACTCAGAATTGCACTAAAAACAAAGACAGACAGTGAGTGGCAGTTCTGCAGTGATGAAAACTAGACAGTTAAAGACTGGAAAAAGGTGGCCTGGTCTGATTCATCCTGATTTCGTTCCTGCTGAGCTAAGCTCAGAATTTGGCTTCAACCGCATGAATCCATGGACCCAACATGCCTTGTGTCAACACTCCAGGCTGCTGGTGAAGGTGGTGTAATGGTCTGGGGAATGTTTTCTTGGCGCTCTTTGGGCTAAGACAATATTACCCTGAATCCTATAAAACCGCCTTTGGGTGGTGATAGAACAGGAGATTCAGAAGACTGAAAAAGCTGCCAAAATGAAGTGATGTAATCAAGAGCAGAAACTCAAAGGAATGTTTCAGGCATCTTGTGCAATCCATGCCATGAAGAACTAAGGCTGATTGAGAGCAAAGTGAGGCCCTACCCAGCATCAGTATGGTGTTTCTAATAGGGATGTCATGATTTAATAAATGTAATAGTTGGTACCAATACTACTGAAAATCCATAATTTTTGATATCAGATTATCAATAAAATGAATGTATTTCAACTGCTGCACATGCAGTGTGCTAACACACACACACACACACACACACATTACATTCTGATAGAGTGAACAGTAATGACAGCAGTGTACTCACATTATAAGCAGCAGGCAGCTTACACTCAGGTCTATCGCTACTTTGGCCTGAACAAGCTAACATTAACCTCAGTGAAAGCTGTGTGTAGAGCATTACTACAACAGATGCAAACATCAATTTTGGGATATGAACATATTGACAATATGTTGTTAATATAACGTTGAAACAACTAACACTCACTCACCTTGAATTCTGTGTACAGATCCAGATGTCTGTCTTTGAGCTGTTCAAAATGCTCTGTGATTGATTTTGCATCTGGATTTTGGTTGTCAATAACTTGTTCCTACTTTGTCTCTGATCATCTCATGCTTAGTATCTCCATACATGACTTTTGTTGTGTTTTTTCCCCCACAAGTCAGAGTGGACCTGTTGCTGCACCTGTCGCTGCTACTCCACATGTTGTTATTGTCCAGGGTCTCCAGCACCTACATCATCTATGTTACCATCATGTTTTCAGACATTCAGCCTTAACTTGGTACCAAAGTACTGGTTCTCATGACATCCCTAGTTCCTAGCTGAAATAGTCTGCGTCTTTCAACCCAATTTCACTGCAGTTACATTAATATTACCTTCAACATAGTGCAACTGAATATAAAAAAGAGAAAATGTCACAATAAAGACTTCTTTGGAAACTGCTCACAGCAACAATCGCCTCCTTGCGGGGGTCAATGACACGGATGGCCTTGTCCTTGCAGGAGGTGCAGATAAGGCTACCATTGCGGTTCCAGCACACGTTGTAAATGACATCAGGATGCATGTCCTCCAGGCTGATCATGGCTTCACCTGTGCCCACGTTCCAGATGATGATCTGGTTGTCACAACCTGATGAAGCATTGAAGTAAATGTCAGCTAGACAGCAGCGCAACAAATTCATACAAAACATTTTGTCTTTGAGGCAGCGGCCACTATGGTGATGTTATAGCTGGGGGATTTGTGTGCAAATTGAATTTCAGAATGTTTTTAAGGCCAAGTCTGGGGACAGATGGATTTCAGCAGCATTGTTTTGTAGATTTAAGGACATAGCCAGGGTCCATACCTGCACTGAGAAGGACATTGCGTGCTGTTGGATGCCATGTGATGATGCCAACGCGCTTGGAGTGGCCCTCCAGTACCACCACTGGCTCAGACATGGAAGTGACGAGGCCATTCTCAGGAATCTGCCATACCTGTGGAGGAAATTAAAAAGTCAGGAATAGGAACACAGAACAGCCAGTGAAACACGCTTGTTTGACAAATTATACAATTTCAAGGATTTCATTATGAACCTGTCAAATAGAACAGAACAGCTTATTATACAACCTCATTGAGAACACCAATAAATGGCAGTAACCAAGAAGAACCTGGGGGGGGCAGCAGTGACTAGGAATTTACAGTATGTTATGTGGTGACAGTCAAATTTAACAAAATACAGTGAAGTTACTACAACAACTTGTACAATATCAGTCCTTGAGAAATGAACCTTTGACACATACAGTCATACTTTCCCACTTCATAAATAAAAACATCAATTTAAACGCAGCATAACACTTTGTCACATCAAGTATTGGTAGGCTGAAGTTATTATCAGCTAACAAGTTATATACTACTTTCATTTTCACCCATGCATGGTGGATGCAAATTAAGAGCTTGACTCTGTGCTTGTTGCTGTTTGCCGTATTTACTGGAGTTGCTGCACAACAAGAACTTGTTCTGGATAAAATATGTGAGCTTGTTACATACAGTCTTGCCATTGCCCTTAAGCTATTTCTTTCCAGATTCTGGATGAGCAACATGTCACAACATAGTGAAGGTAGAGTTGCTGTGTGGTAATGCCTGACTAATCAGTTCTTTGGTTAATAAGGTCTATGCTGTATATTCCGTATACTTTTTTATACCTTCCATAAATTTACTTGTTTCAAAAGGAATTGCAAATAAAACTTTTTTTGAAATGTGTGTTTTTCAGGCAAAAAAATAGACCTGCGTTATCGCTGGCAACAGCTGTCACTCTCATATTGTACTGACAGTTATTTTGTCCTTAGTGTTGCACTTTTAAAAACAATCAACCCTTGTCCAAACTATGACCAAAGCACACTTTTTGTTTATACATTATTTAGTGTTTCCTCTGTATCGTCTATCTCCATTTATTCAGTCATCCTTCTTAGCATGCTAATGCTTGCTTGTTTCAGCAAATAAGCAAAGCCTGTGCTTAATGCAACATCATAAAAGGGCAGTCAACACCACTGCCAACATTAACAGCAGCACAGGTTAACATGCAGTCATTTATGCTGATGTCCAGTGTGTACTTTAGGTGATACAACAATTAGAATACATTCTTTAACGTGTGATAAAGGTGGTATGTACTGTCTACATCATGCTGTTTATTTCCATTGGCCTGCTGTATACATCAGCTATACTGCCCACTCCTTCCTAATCTAAATTTAACATTACCAAGCATCTACTTAGGCTCTGAAATGGACCTTCACAGATCAAATGCTGTGAAGAGCAGAACCATCAATGGTTCCTCTCTCTTCACAGCTTATACTTCTGCAAACATGAAATAAATCTGGCATTGATTCAGTGTGGGTTTAACAGGAAGTTGGGACTTCCAGGTGAGAAAGTGCAGCCACCTAAACGGACTGAAACCTAATCTCTGCCTTTCACAGCCCAAATAAGGACATGTGGAGGAAAGTACAACTACAGACTCAAAAAAGTCAGTGACCTCAGCTCAATAAACAGCTAAATCATTCCCCAGCTCTGATTCCTACAACACATATTTGAGCCTAATCTAATCCAGAGGGCGAGGCCTGCATCCATCACCGAGTTACAACAGTCTGGCCTTTCGCAATAAGAGCATGTAGTCTCTTGTCAGTTATTAGCTTAAGAATGTGTGCTGCTGTTTTCTTTCTATTAAGAGGCCTGAGTTCCGGTTTAATGGGTGTGGCGAACCTTACCATCACTGTGCAGTCCTCGGAGCCACTGGCAATGACCTGGTCATTGTGAGGGCACCAGTCGATGTCTAACACCGGGCCTGTGTGACCACACACTGTGGGGTAGGATTTGTCGATGCGTCCCGTCTGTAAAGAGAAAGATAAACAACAGAGTAATAAGATTAGTCTTCGTCTGGTCCTCAGAGAACATTGTTCATGTTGGAGGAGTGAGCGCGTTTTGAAACAGGACAATAACAGTATAATCCTAAATCCCACCTGCAAAAAACAAGCACACACAAAGACACACAAACAACATCTAATAAAAAGTGCTTAAATCATCCTACATTAAAAAATAAAATGAGTGATTTAATTTCAGTGATGCAGTCTGGGAGGAACAATACCTAAGACAACAATGGACAGCTGTAGCAAAATCAACAACACCTCTATCAGCATAAATCCTTCACAATTATTTTTTTAATTTGCTGACTGGGAGGTTGCTTAATACTAAAGTCTCTGTGCGTGATGGGAAACACAGCCCTGCAAAACTCCTAGCGTAGCCTAGCTTGCATATCTAAAACTCAACTGAAAACACTGAGTCTTCTTACATGGCTCATTAATAAATTATAAACATGGAGAGGAATGAATTTAACTGCCTAAAGCCAGAGAATCATCAGCCTTGGCTCGTCACAGCATCACTCAGCCAAAAAAGAGGATTGGGTTTTATTGGTGCTACACAGAAGCAAACTGGGATTAGATTGAGCCCCTACTGCACCACCCGTAGTAATTAAGTAAACTTACTAGTAGTGATGTCACTATACAGTACAAGTATGCCAAAAGATGCTTAGTTTTCCACAAAAACTCCTTACTTTAAAATGGTAACCCTAAATCATGCACTAAACTGTGCCCTTTACATAATCTACTTATCATAGACTAGAAGGCTACAAATGAATTTCTGACGCACGCACACACATACACAGAAATGACATCAAAATATATTGTGCGTCCTAAAAATCAACCTGCACCTGGATTTTACTTCTGAACCCTAAGAGCCAGTAGCATCAGGTGCTCTCCCTACATGGTGAGGTGACTTAGCAAATGTCATGCTATAATGGTTTGGGTGTCTGACACACCCTAGACTATGTTGACTCCAAGTACCACCGCAGGGCCAGAGAGATGATGTCACCTACTGTGGAAAGAGTCCGGCTGCTGCAGCCCTATTTAAAGCATGATGGCTTCCCTAATGCAAGAAAGAGTCACTCATTGCCCACAGCTATTCTGCCATTATACTAGGAATAGCAACAGGAATGGCTTGAGAAGAACTACTAAATCTAAAAACTATATATTCAGTACTGAGTAAGAGGTACAATCAAAACTAGACATAAACCTCATGAGAACATAACTTGAAGCAATTATTAATGTTAATTCAAACAAAACATGTAAGCTACAGTACCATTGCATGAGGTGCCAAGTAGTCACAGTATTTTTAGTGGATTTACAATGACAGTACACTCAAAATAATTTGGCCTTCATAAATGTACAGTGATAATAACTGGTACAATGTGTGCAGGCTGGAATTTTAATGCACTGTTACCTGCAAATGAATGTCATAACATTATTTGTGTTTCTTTAGTGGCCTCTGAGTCCACTAAATCCACTTTACGAATGTGAATTGTGTCTTCTCCCACTCCACCGTGCAGCTCCTCCACCGAGTGTGGATGTCAACAAACATACCACACTACAGTTTCATTCCCAGTAACACTGGTGAAGTGAACTAGCAATGACTAGCAGTATGTGGCTACAAGAGTGAGGACCACTAGTGTGAGTCAAGTGACAGTCTTGAAGTTCAGACAGACCAAGTGCAGTCCAACTTGTACATTATGGCTTTTGTGGCCAAATGATTTAATGTAGCTGAAGCTCTAAAAAAGGACAGAGCTATCAGAGAGAGAAATACAGAAAGCAGAAGTAGTGTAAGTACATGTGGTATTTAGTGTGATTTGTTGTATGCAGCACAACATACTATGTTAATTTACTATGTAAATGTTTTTAAAAATAGCAAATAAACAAATTTCTCCAGATTTACATCACACCGATCCTGTTCACATCAAACTGCTTAATTTCAGCTCCAACTAAACTGATGGTTGTTGAACACAATTCTGACTGGTGACTCATTAAATAATTAAAGTATGTAATAAAATAATAAGAAGATGGTGGTCTGGCCCTCAGAGGCACAGTCTAGTCCAGAATATTGCTTAGGCATTCCTGCCTTTAGACATTTCCTTGCTTCCGCTAACAAAGCCAGGCAGAGGGTACTTCAAGCCTGCTGCTATTACAGTCACTAAGTGATATGATTCATATCTCAGATGTCTGGACTGATGTGTAAGCTTACCGGATCAGTGCAGTCCTGCAGTGGTTGTACGTACAAATATGCAAACATACATATCACATTAAATGACTCTGTGCTTTATGAAAATGTTAGGCCCGTAACCTTGCAGTCACCTGACTGATACAGAGTTGGGTGTGACACATACTCCAAGTCCAAGCTAAGTGATCAAAGTCCAGTGTATGTGAGAATGAACTGTGTGTGTGTGGACGGGTAGTATGTGAAAATCACAAGATCCCATCTAAACCTCACCCTGACAACTGAACACACCCTGAAAACTACCCTGAAGCAGACTGTACAGAAAGCAGACTTTGACACTGCTGTCAATAGGGATCTGTGAACCACCATCCACTATCAGATAACACGACCATTATGAGACTAGCGACTTCTCATATGTAGCTGAGTCTATTTCCAAATATTCCATTTAGTAAATGACACATAATTGGCATTACCAGACAGACATGATATCTGTGTGTATTGTTTTCATCACATACAAATGTATATTGCAGCTTAAGTATTCCTACACATGATTTCCCGAAGGCGGTAGGAACAGGATGTAAAGCAGGAAGGACATAGACTGACGACCAGGTGTTGCAAAAGAAACAGCATAAACAAGTCTGACGGCACACTATTTTCACAACATACACATTGTGGATTATCTTCAGTCAAGTTCAACATTTTGCATTTAAACATCAACTGGTGCTGTACACAAGCACAAACTGTAACTTCAATGCAACTTTATCCCTAAGGGTGTATGTTATAGTATGCACAAACACTTGATGAAACGCTGCGGTTTAAAGCAACATACACAGTAGTGCTTACAACAGATCTTAAGACTAACTATAAGAGCAGCCAATGTTCAGACATCTAGCTGCAAAGATTCATACATGACACCTTACATTAGTCACAGTCAACAGTTTCCACCCTTTTCAATAGCACAGGTTACAGAGAGGATTCTGTACTTTATGAATTAATTGTAGAAGATTGACTTGTAGAAATGAGCCGAGAAGTCCCAGAAACACTTTAGCTAAGCTCTGCAGCTCAACCTACTGATCATCCCAGGCAGGGCAGAAAAGGCCGACAGTCCGACAAGAGAGCTGGCGTTCTTCACATTCCACACCTCGGCCCCAGGCCGCTCTGGTATGGGTATGACTAATGAGAGCAAGAGGGCCGCTAGGGTGTCAAATACAGCACCCTTTGAGGTGTTAATGATGTTTGTGTCTGATATACACAATTAGGAATTTCAGGGTCTGAAGAGCAAACACAAGTGGATCTTACCTTAACATGATACACAAGCAGGGTTTTAACTATCATAGTAAGGTTGAGGAGCAGTGGTTAGGGTTCAATGTACTGACCCAACAAATACATAAACACATTTTTAAAAATATAAAAGGGGCTGGCGCTGCACGGTGGCTCGGTTGTTAGCACCGTCACCTCACAGCTAGAAGATCCCTGGTTCACGCCCCGGTTAGGAGGCCTGGGATCTTTCTGTGTGGAGTTTGCATGTTCTCCCTGTGCAGTGGCTTCCTCCCACAGTCCAAAAACCATGCTGAGGTTAACTGATTATTCTAAATTGTCTGTAGATGTGAATGTGAGTGTGCTTGGTTGTTTGTCTCTATATGTAGCCCTGCGATAGACTGGCGACCTGTCCAAGGTGTCCCCTGCCTTCGCGGCGAGTCGGCTGGGATAGGCTCCAGCCCCCCCGCAACCCTACAGAGGATTAAGTGGTGTACAGATAATGGATGGATGGATGGATAAAAGTGGCTTGAAATGTAAAGGTAAGCTGGCAATAGGAATAACCAGCAAATCAGCAATCACTGTTTGGATTAACGTGATTTGTGTCTGACAGGTGTTCAAATTCTGAAAAATACCGGAGTAGACTGTGGGAGGGAACCTTTAATACAAAAGCCCCTTTCAGACATGCACTCCTTTCCGTTATTCTAACAGCATCTGAACATGTCCGCTTCATGTCCTAATGAGCACTTTTCTGGAAGATTTGCAAAAGCAACTTTCAACAAGGCACAAGTCTGAACTACATGCTGTCACATTAATGGGCAGGCACGCATAGGCAAGGTACTCTGAGTTGTGTGAAGCAATTTACGGCAGCCTTTTTCCACATTTCAAGAAAAATATTCAGTTAAAGACATCACAGGGAGCAAAAGACACAGATTGCTGCCAAAATCACAACACACCTTTCTCATTCTCTTTGCTCTACAGTTTCACATTTATTAGGCTACAAACTGAAACATCCATAAAAACAAAACTTTACTGTGCATGTGTACAGAGAAGGCTGAAATTAATGATACTCACAAATAGTGAATGTAATCAGAGCTTCGTTATTTTTATTTTACTGTTTGTAAAGTAGATTATTATCACACATGCACAGAATTTTCAGTGATTGGGGAAACCATAAATAAATTAAACTAATGTGAAAGCTTGCAATTAGTTTAGATTTAGTCTTTTGTTTATTATTGCTTTATTATGTAATATACATTATTTCATGTACTGTCCACTCTCATGTGAATGACAAATGTCACACGCATAACGTGGCTCTCAGTCACTGTCATGGGTATGTCTGAATGAAGCCGTGAAGAACATTAACAGAGAAGTGTCTGAATGACAGCATGCCATCACTTTACCAGACTGACGACAGCAGTGATGTAACATATCCCATGTCTGAAAGGGCTCAAGTGTCTTTACTTTAACCTGGCTTGTACCCTGTCCTAACTTCCTTTTCTGGAATTTAAATAACTGTTACACTGAAACGTGGGCCTATCAGGACACCCTATGGCTGATTACAATCACTTGACCACCTCAGTCAGCATGCATTTCACATTGGCTGCGGCTACATACTGATAACAATCCTTCTCACGTACACACACACACACAACAGAGTGTAACTTCTTACAACAAGGGCCTACGTCACACACAGGTTACTCAGAAGGCCACCTTTCTAAAGAAGAAAGCTCAGCCCAGATCGCGTTACAGGTCCTAATCTAGAGTTATGGTTAGATAACAGGTTAGTTTTGCTATTACCTAAAATGAACACAAACAACAACCAGAAACTGATCGCCCAGTCTTACTTCTAAAATGAACATCGGTGACACACTATGCCTATTATTCCTTGCACAAGGTAAATACACCTTTAAGAATATCCCTAAAACCAAACCAATCCTTGCAACTGAGGCAGCACTTAAGCCCTCTGAAAACCAAGGGAAGGAGGGAAGGCAGTTTGCATGTCAAGGGATCACAATATTTGTTAGCATTGTAAATTAACAAAGAAACAAGCTGGACAAAAGATTTTAGCCAATCCCACTGCTGTGGGATCACCTGTGTAAAGCAGCGCAGATAGATTAACCTGTGGCAACTTGCTGCATTCTTATCTCTGCCCCTCAGGAACAGTATGTGTACATGTCATCAGCCAACCATAAGCATCTCCTCAGGAGAAGTAGATACAGGCTGATAAATCTCACAGTAATTAATCACAATGGGGTGACAAGTCTGCGAGCGAGGTCACATATTAGTCATAATTAGGAGCACTATTGTGCCTCAGAATAAACCATAGTTTGAACAGATTCAAGTCTTGAGAGTTTGGCCTCTGTGACAACTTAAAACACTCAAAACTACAGATTTTTCAATGTTTGAATATTTGGTTGAAAACCAGTGTTGGCAGGCTTGCTTATACTTCTTTCACTGAAAAAGATAGATGTTTATTTAACCTGAATCAGTTGCTGAACATGTATTGGACATTGGTATTAACCTGAGTCCTAGGTACAGTCAAATGTGACTTTGATGAGTGTCTTATGAGTTTCTGATATAAAGTGTGTATTAAGGTCAACTGGTCACCAGTAAAGAAATCAGATCCTTGTAGTTGCTAATGAAATTATATATAAATAGCTAAGAAAGAACTAAATAGACCGTTGAGTTTGTCATCTCCACTTGTTTCAAGTTTAGTTTACAGTTTTACTTGATGGATAAGCATCTCTAAAATATCTTGCTGGTATTGAATATTAGGCATAGCCATCCATCATCACAAGTGACTAACATGACTGCCAACCACTGAATTCTTCTATTTCTATCAGTTATAAGATGATGCAGACATTTTATTTTGTGCTGAAGTTTCTCTTACAGATATTTGCCAACAAATAGTTGTTTGACAGTAAGTAGTTCCACATCTGTGCAGTGAAGATAAAACATTCATGGGTTATATTAAACTGACAAAACACAAGCTTACACAGTATAAACACTATCACTGCTACAACCATCAGCTTCCAGCTCACTACAGCTATTAAAATCTATCAATTCTGATTCTAATTAAACTGAATCAAATTTAGGTATCAATTTATCGTTACAGACTGAAAGTGTTTAAAAGAAAACTACTTTATTATTCAGCAGGTTTAATCTGGCATACATTTGTAGTTGTGCTGTAAAATGTCCACTGGACAAGATTCTTTAGTTTTTGTAAACAGACGTATGGTTGGCAAGATCTATTGACATCTTACACCTTAGCAGACACATGACCAGCGTTATATGACTGTGTATAACAATACAGTAATCCCTCGTCTATCGCGGGGGTTAGGTTCCAGAACCCCCCCCACGATAGACGAAATCCGCGACGTAGCGACCTTATATTTATTTCATTATTTATATGTACAGTATATTAAGGCTTTATAAACCCTCCCCACACTGTTATTAACCCTTCCCACACTCTTATAAACACGTCCTATGCTCTTAAACACTTTCTACACTCTTAAACCTATCCAACAAGAGAAGCTTCTACAGCCGTGTCCGATAATGGAACAAACGACGCAGCGATCCACTTGAAACGCCCACTTCGGAAAAACTTTGCCATATTTTAAATACACCGACACCGAGGACGTCCGGCTGCCTACTGGGAAACTGATGATGATGTTACGGGTAATCCTACAGACTGGCACCGGTTCTCTGGGACTGCAGGTTCTGGCTGGCTTCGATCCCCGCCAATCAATCAGCGACCGACTAGCTCAAGCGGAAGCGGAAGCGGCCGTAGCTGCATTTTCCATTCGTGCGTCTACTCATCTGCTGTACGCTACGTATTTTATATACAATTTAAAAATCCGCGATACAGTGACACCGCAAAAAGTGAACCGCGATATGGCGAGGGATTACTGTAATACTGTAACATCTCTGAGGATAGACGGCTTGTATCATCACATGGTACATATTGTTATATTCTTTACCTCTAGTGTTAAGCTTGTATTTTCCTGTTGATTAAGCTTACACAAAGCGTACACTTATGCTTGTAACAGAGGTGAGGAAACCCTTGTTGCTAGCATAATAGGTGTCCCTGACTGTACTCCTCACTTCTTGTCTCCAGTCAGCCCATTGTGCTCACTAGAAACATGCATCTTACTGACTACTACTATCTTTTTTTCTTTCAGGGCCATTCCACACTTCAGGCATCGCAGGACTACAACATACTATTAACATGGATGGCAGGGACGAATTCACCGAAGACAGTGAATGCTGCAGCAACAACTCCCAGGAAGTCCAAGGGCAGGATAGCCTCTCAGGTACAGGATGGAGGGACGGGACAGGGAAGGACTGATGGACTCTGTAGGAATGTCCTCGGACTGACGGGTGTTAGTGAGAGTAAGCCCTGCTCTGTGCTCTGTTGTCTGTCTGTATTGATAGGGCTGTGTTTGCCTCCATAGAAGACAGCGATAGCGACCTTGACAACCACGGTGAAGACTCGTCCTCCAACACCTCTGCCGACGACCACATGACCACCAAGAGAACGCAGTGCCGCCTACAAGGAGCGGGAGTCAAAGAGGTGAGAGGGCCAATACCCACATCAAACAAACAAATGTCCTGGAGTAAGAGAGGACACTTTCTATCACTCGGCAGTTCTGTGCCTATAGAGCAGGGATGGGCAACTCCGGTCCTCGAGGGCCACTATCATCATCCTTTAGATGTCTCCCTCTTCCAACACACCTGATTCAAATGATCAGGATCGTTATCAGGCTTCTGCAGAGCTTGATGATGAGCTGATCATTTGAATCAGGTGTGTTGGAAGAGGTAAACATCTAAAACATGCAGGATAGTGGCCCTCGAGGACCAGAGTTGCCCATCCCTGCTATAGAGTATAGGCGGCCATCCTGTGTGGCATAGCATGAACATACAGATATAAATGACTAACAAGGATCTGCCATGTATCTAATTATAGGTCACCTGTTTCATTTCAAGATACGTGGTTTACATATAAGGTGGTTCTTGTGTCAACAGTTGAGTGGCTGTGAATGTGATGAAGTTTATACCCGGGATTTTTCTTTTGTTCAGCTCTCATCCATGTGAAACAGCAGTTAATGTGAATACTAATTAGATTTTTTTTGCAGCAGCGTTTTAGTGCAGTTTTACCAGTCTTAGTTAAAGGTTAATGAACAGGTCCATTTAACTGTGGATTGACTGCCTATTTTACTCCTGATGTGTTTAACATGTAAAAAAAACTAAATACGGACAAGTAAATCATCGGAGGGGGTCTTTAAGTGTGGAAACAGAAATGTAATATTCATATAGCAACCTTTGTACCCACGCCGACGAAGTCGGGCCGTGGGTAGGGCGGTCACTGCCGTCTGTCTGTCTGCAAGTATGTGGGTGTGTGGGTGGCTATGTCCGCACCATAACTCGAGAACAAATAGAGATAGGATAATCAAACTCAGCACAGATGTTGATCTTGAACTACCCTGGTCACCCATTAATTTTGGGGTCAAAAGGTCAAAGGTCAAGGTCACAAGGCTACCTGCCATGTTTAGGAAGGCATCCGGCGTGGGGGAAAAAATGCTTGAGACTCTCATTTTTATTTTTTAGGGTAAATGAGTAAAATTGGTCGATGAAAGTGCTTTAGAATGTCCTATTATTATTGAGAAATTGTGTCAACTTGTGACTTTTGTCAACCATAGTATACCGCTATGCTCTTAGAACAAGTAAAGTGACGAGCACTTCAATTTAATAAATGCCCCTGGTGGCAGCCAATACGTTTTGTGCCTGGACCTTCTGTTTAAAAATGTTCTGTAATTCAGCTTGTGCTTGAGTCACATCTGTGGCAGCACACAGTATCATGTTGCTGCTAGTGAGTCACTGGGGCCTTGCGAGAATTTTGCTCAGTCACTCAACACATCATCTTACACTTGTAAAAATGCTTCCGATAGAAACATATGAAGCTAGTAGTGAACTCATGAAAGCCTGCTACACCTGCCAGGATACAAACAGTGAATATTTTATAAATAAGATAACAATTTCATTGTATATAATAATTAAAAAAATGTTTAAATACGATTGTGTTTTTAGTAATGTTGTCTTAATTGTCACAATTGATTTGATATACTGTGTGTTGAACATAAAATTTCAGAGGTATTGTGACGTACTGTAGGTGTTCTTTGCATTTAGCACGTGTTTTGCTCCTAAAATGTGTTTTAATGGAGCTTCACTTTCCTCAGGAGAGTGAGGAAGGGGCAGACCACGGCATGAACTTTGTTTGTCCACTCTGTACGCTGGATTTTAGCAGCCCTGAGAAGCTCATCTCCCATGTCTACCAGGTGAGATCAACATCGTGTCTCTGGTCCTAATCCAGGACAGAACCAAGAAAACAAAGCAACTTAAGAAGCTTTATTGCAGTGTGCTGCCTGCTGTCTCATCTAGTGCTTACTATGCCATGTAACTGCACAAAAGTCTTTTGTTTTGCAGTGTTGTGTAACCAAAACAGCAAACAAACCAATCAAAGCTGATTCATGGGTTAATACAATCTGATATTAGTTGCGGTTAATGTTATCTTATTCAGTGCCAAATGTATTGAAGATTACGATACAGGGTATTTCATTAATGCTTTCTTCAAAATGCTGGTGTTGCAGGTCACTTCTTCATCTAGTTTTTTAACCATTATTTTACAATAATCCACACCTCTCACTGTGTCTTCACTAGTGTGAAAACTCTTACCTTCAGTCACTGATTTGTGTTGTAATCTGACTTTGCATAATTCACACCATTACTACTTCCCACATTTTTTACCAAATGTCAGTCAGTTTGTGGTTCTTGCACTTAAAGTTGCTGATAAATAAGTGTGCAAAGTCTTTCTCTTAACTTGTGTGGATCGTATGGACAGTGGCACAAGACACACACACACAGTTTAACTACTACTGTTTATGGGTGTAATTGTTTTTGCTGGAGTAAATGGCAGATCCAGTTCTGAGCATTAAGTCACCTGAGGACTCGAATCTTTTGTAATATTTGAAAGAGTCTGTCATTTAAATTAATCAGTTTTGCTTTTTTCAGTTATGTTCCACGTGCACACTTTATTGTATAACATTAATGTTTAACTTCAATACATAAATGTTGGATATGCCACCTTTTTTTTTAACATTTTGGATAAAATCTTAATTTTACATGCTTATGGTATGTACAGCACATTACAACCACACTATCAGTATGACCTTTTTTTTTAGCAGTCATAAAATTGAATAACAATTTTCAAAGATCTGTTTCTATTGTTGTTCTTTGCAATGAGCGAGGCACAACAGCAGAAACGGGTTTCACTTTTTCTGCAATTCCCATTTTTTGATGCAGTCATAATTTCATTGTCGATTTGTTCCTTTTCTGAATTTTGAGAAGCAGCTACAGCAAAAAAGTTGTCATCTTTTAATGTTGGTGGTGTTCGGTTTTCTTGTTCTCATCGTGTCTTTCTGTCTTTAACAGCACACGACTATGATGAGCAACACCAAGAGCTATGTGTGCCCAGTGTGTGGGCGAGCCCTGAGTTCGCCTGGCTCACTTGGACGGCATCTTCTCATCCACTCCGAGGACCGCCTCTCCAACTGCGCTGTCTGTGGTGCACGCTTCACAGACACCAACAACTTTAACAGGTTTACCTCATCTCCACTGTAGATCTCCACTGTAGCTCTCGTCTCACGTCTTAATGCAGATTATTTTTATTTTTTAAAGGAAGAAGAATTAAGATGTTTCAGATGTGATGTTATTGCTATACATCCATTATTATGGCTCCAAAGTTTCTGTATTTAAGTAAATAAAAGACAAATAAATTATATAGTGTAGCATTTTTCTGTCTTGTTAATGGCTACTGTTTTTTATTAACAGTTTAATTCCTCATCAAATGTCAAACAATGAATTTTAATGATTAAAAAGTAAATTGCAGACCACAGTCTTTCAAAAGACAAATATTACAGGCTGTGAAATGGTCAAACCTATCAACAAGACTGTATTCTGAATAATATGAGTGAAAATATATCTTTAGTTCAGTGCACTCAAACACAATGGAGCAGTAGTTCTTGAAGTGTGAGGTTAGGCAGAATGTAGACATGAGGGCTGAATAAAATTAGTACTGGAATGACAGATTTAATGGAAATAAACTTGCATGTTGCTTAGCAACTAGCATTAAGTTTCAAATTTAAACAGCACAAGCAAGGTCAGGACGCACAGAAGAAGGAGAAGCAGGGAGAAATCATAAAGAGCAGAGAAGAGGAAAGTCATGAGCTAATATAGTTGGCAGACGCAGGTGTTACTAAGTTTAGAAAAAACAACAACATAAATACATAGGAACTGAGGGGGAAGATAGAAAAGATGCATCTTCAACGTGTATGGAAAATCCATTTAATGATGTTCGATACAGCTACAAATAAACAAGTGTAGGTTACACTATACCTACAGCTACATATTCCATATATACATTTAGCAATAGAGATAGTCTCCATATAATACAGAACTTAGTAAACACTTGGTACACATGTTTTAGCCCCACAGTGTTGTCTGTAAACAGTCACCTCCTCTTTAACTTCTAGCAGTGTGTTAAATGTCTTTCTTAGCCAGCAATGGATGATATGACACACTGTCTTGTTCATCTCCGAAACAAATCATTCGGGAAATGAATAAGATGAAATGAGTCATCTTTTACCATTTGGACAAAATGGTTTCAAATCATGTCAATAAAAGCAGCTTGAAAGCTGAAGCTAAATCTGACTGCTGTCTAAATATGTGACTATATGGACCAGGATGTGGTTGCAAGCTGTTGGATGGCAGCTAAAAAGAATACAAAGCTACAATACTGGCTGTTAAACAGATTTTATTGTAGACTAGTAAAAAATAGGTAAAATTACTTTCATTATTAAAAAAAACTCTATTTGCTCATCAGCTCTGGAGATGAAAAACACAGTGTAAAACAAAACAAAACAAAGAAAACTAAATTTGACAGAGAAAAAGTTCAGCTAAATAATAACATTTGCTTTTAAGCAGTTCAAATTTAAAGGTGTCTCATTCAGCCCTAGTTTGACCGGTGAAACAGTGAAAACATCTTTGTGAAGAAGAAGAAGAAGAAGAAGAAGAAGAAGAAGAGCAGGAGTTCAGATTTAGACAAGCGCAAACATTGTATTAGGGATCTAATCCTTCTATGAAAGCCTCCAGACATAAAACAAGCCTGTCTCACCTTTACCATGATGATTAATGCTGTATCCTGTCTTAGGGAGAAGCTTAAAGATGTCCTCGACACTACCAGGATGGATGTCGGTGGAAGGGACCCCTGTTCCCTGTCTCATTCCCTCTCCAGCAGCCCAATGAGCAGCCCGGGCGCCGGCACTCACTCCTGCCACGGACCAGGCCCCAGCCCCAGCTCCTGTCAGGGTCCTCGCTCATGTCAAGCGCCTGAACCCAATCCCAACCTATGTCAAGCCAATCGTACCTGCCAGGGACCGGGCCACATGTCAAACCAGTGTCAAGGCCCTAGATCATGTCATGGTCCAGGCCCGGGGTCTGGACCATGCTCAGGCCCAGGACCTTGCACAGGCTCTGACCAAGGACCCTCCTTTCCTTCACTGCCTGACAGTCTCCTCTCTGAAGGGCCATCACTCGCATCTATCCCTGATGCTCTTAACTCCTCTTCTTCAGGCCTTCCTCCCATCCCTGACATCCTGAGCCCTATGCCGGTGTATCCCGCCGGAGTGCTGCTGGTGTGCAACAGCTGCGTGGCCTATCAGCAGTTAGTGGAGGCCCAGTCGCCGATGCGAAAGTGGGCTCTGCGTAGGAAGAACGAACCCTTGGAGGCTCGCTTGCAGCGTCTGGAACGCGAGCGCACAGCAAAGAAGAACAAGCGGGCATGTGAGACGGAAGAGGAGAGGGAGATGAGGAGGCTGCGGGATCGAGAGGCCAAACGCATGCAGAGGATGCAGGAATCGGATGAGCAGCGGGCACGTCGGCTGCAGAGAGACAGGGAGGCCATGCGTTTAAAGAGGGCCAACGAGACACCAGAGAAGAGGCAGGCCCGGCTGATCCGCGAGAGGGAGGCAAAGAGAATCAAGCGACGCCTGGAGAAGATCGACCCTGCTCTGAGGACACAGATAGAGCACGATCCTGCCGCGATGGCCGCTCTGACAGCAGACATGAGTCTCTTTCAGTTCCCCTGCCCTATGCCTGTCCCTTCCATTGATAATGGTCTTTTCATGAAGCTGCCCTAATTGGACCAGGCCACTGGGGGGGGGAAATCAACTGGCTTCTAGCAGCATCATTAACCTCTGCACTGCGCCATCAGGCTGCTGTGGTCCCAGTGAACCATTCCTAGCTGGTTTCCTCCCGGCTTCTTCTGTGTCGAACAGCTTCACACACAAACTGCTTTGTTAAATACAACAAACACTTCTTCAATTTCTAATTTATTAAAGTCTAGAAAACCTTGGGAACAGGGTTGAGAATGTTTCATATCGTATGGATGATGACATAAGAGCATGTTGTAAAGAGATTTATCTGTTCGTCAGTGGACTAGCAGATTGACGCAGTTCATTCTAGTAGGAGCAGTTACACTTCCTTTGAGGGAAAAAAATCTTTTGCACATGGACCTTCAGTGATGGGAGTGGGGACTTTGTAGCCACAGCCCCCTCCTTTCTGGTCCACTCCGCCAACCCAGTGACTCGGATTTACTGGTAGCTACACCTCTCTCTTCAAGCTGCTACCGTGGGTCCCTGGGAAGTTCATATTCAGTCTAACTACTACCTCAGCCGGCGCCGTCGTCGCGCCTCTCTGTCCTGTGGCTTACTGCGTTCCAACTCCAAGCTTCCAAAGCTCTACATGTACTGTACACAACTACAGAGGATGCACGTTGTTTTCCACAATTTGTGTTTATATTTATCATTCAGGCACTTTAATAGGACACAAACATTCACAGGAGCAACTCATTTACTTACGCTCTGTTAATACTTGTAATTCAGAGCATTTGATTATAGTGTTTCTTAGCAGATAAGCTCTGAATGTTTGTCCTATTGAACACGCCCAGTGTTGAGCAACATTCCGTTCTCCTGAGTTGTACATCTTAATGCATCCGCCTCCTTACATTCTCTTTGCCAAGATTTCAATCTCTTTTCTTTACACTCCGAATATTTTGCCAATGTCATTTCTTTTTTTGTACGTTCTGTTACAGAGCTTTTTCTCTGGCTCATAAAAACTCAGTCTGTGCTGCTGTTATTGTACTGTACAATACATTAGTTACCTCTTCTATATATATCGGGCTCGTTACGTTAAAGAATATTGTGCTAAAATGTTCCATTAGGTGGTCAAAAGGAAACAGTACCTAACATGTTACCTGTTCACCTCAGAATTTGTTTTACTTGAATTCTGCCCACAAAGATGCATTCGTTTTCCCGGTTCTGAGTAATTTACAACACGAACGTGGGTTGTTAATATTATATAGAGAATCATACACAGATAATGCAACCTCTGCTTTGTGCAATTTGTGTAGCATTCATATGCATTGTAAAGCTGCAGTACCTTCAAAAATGTATACCACTTAAATTTAGGTTATTTTTTATATCCATATCTCAGCAGAAACATATTTATTGAGTCACATAACAGGTGGAAATTATTTTAAACACCAACAAAACAATGTATTTTTTGTTTCCTTCTTCCGTTACTGAGCACAGGGGCTACTTTCATGACACGTACAGCCCAAACCAGGAGATTTTTATTAATCTATATTCATTAACCTCATTCCAGCACATATTTATGCAATATGATGTGAATATATTTTTCTCGTGAAAGTGTTTGGGGTATTTTGTTGGTATACAGTTGTTTTAATGCTTAATTTCAAGGCCATGTTTGGATATCCCTTGTTTTAATTTCCTGCCTGTAAGGTTACCTCCAGTTTATCTGACTTCGCTTCTCCAGATGCAAATATTTACAGTGTCAAATGAGCAGTTTCAGAAATATTCTTCGACGAATATGACGAGTAGTGGTTCTGTTTGAGTCACTCCTAGACGAGAGTCGGTCTACCTGGCTGTCACAGCAAATTCAACAAAGAAGAAAAAAAAATGTACAGGGACTTATAGGGGCTTTTCTAGGAGTGCATCAAACCTCTATGCAACAGATGTGCTATATATCAAGAGAAATGAATTCACGTTTCACTGAAACTATGCAGAATGCGACTTTAGTTTAAACAGACTTCAAAGTGAAGAGTTCAGCTTCTCAGGCAATTTAACTCAGTGAGAGGGCTCAGAGCCTTGATTCAACACCCTGGTCCATAAGATTCATTTATAGACCTGATGTGATAGTAACAGATTTAGGCAGTTGTGTGACTTTTTCTAGAGACACTTTGTCTTCTCAGATACGTTCTCTCTTTCTCTCCTAGTTCAGCACATAAAAGCAACAGGGTCTCACTGCCATCCTATTCATGACACACACTCTACCAAGGGCAGATCACTGTTTTCAAAAAAAAAAAAAGGCTTCAGGTGTCATTTATTTCTCTCCTCCTCTCTCAGACTATGAATACTGGGTATTCTCAGAGGTTGCTCTTTGATATTGCTGTGATCCCCTTTGTCCTGCAGTGGAATAATGGGACAGAAAAACTTCAGCGTCTGTGGTCTGACATACTATTGCAAAGGAAGTACTGTGGACTCTGAAGTGACGCTGGTCTTTACAAGCAGTACTCTCAGTATGGATTAGGTAAGCACTGCATGTCGTGAAACTGCACTTGTCCTAGAATGGTTCGATATGAGCTTGTGTTCTACTGTTAGTTTATGCCTGCCTGTTTTTTACAGTTTAATCAAAAAGATGTTAAAAATGTTGGCCTTTCTATATTAATTCTATCAGGATTTTCTCTCAATGTCCATGTTTACAAAATAAATCTCTCTGAACAAGGCCAAATGAATGAGCTAAACTGCTAACGACAGTGATATATCAATGCATTCTGACTGGATGGCAGTTCGGGGACGTCATCCTCTGTTACTGGATTAACAGATGTACAGACCACGATGAAACCTGGTAAAGAATGTGGAAATAAACATTGAGTTTATTATAATGTTAGTGTCTTCTTTGCCTGTTTTATACACACAAGCACACAATTATTTTTAACACCCACAATGTCAGACAAAACTGAAAGGAGAGTGGCATGAACTCAACGACTGCACAGAATTTTTTCAGTATTTCAGCTAGCTGCAGCATTAAAATGATTCAATAACAATCAATATTCTTAAAAGGTAAATTTTGCTGATAAAATTTTATACTGAGATACAGTATTTTTACTTAAGTAAAGCATCTCAACCCACCCCTTCTGTAAATGCCTAAAAAGTAAAAAAAAAATAAAAATTAAAGTAAGGAGAGACTGTGTCATCACACCAGCTGTGACGAATGTCAACATGTTGACTTTACCAACCAGTACTCAGCAGTCATTACTTCATTATTATGACAGTGCGGCTGGTATTGTTTTCACCTTGTGTGTCATCAAATGTTGTCCTAGAGACACCTACAGTAGCAGAAACTGCCACAGAGGAGGTTTTGAATACTTTGTCAGGTATTTCTAAGTTTGTCTGTGGACAGATTTTTTCAACACGACATTAAGAAGCACTCATGAAAGTTTACAGGTGTGTAGGTGGGGTTCAAGATAGGTGTGGTCCGACGCACTTTTCAGACGGACATAAATCACCTTTGTGGTAGTTTCTGTTACAGATGGTGTGTTCAGGACAAACTCAGACAGACTCACAAGGTGACAGAATTGACTGAATGTATTTTTGTACGTTCCCTCTGTGCCCACGCACCCATGAAAATGCATTCAGTCAGTTCAGTCTCTTTGTCTTAACCTTGTGAATCTGTCTGCCTGTGTAATCATGACAAAAGTGGTTCTGGAGACACCTACTGTAGCAGGGACGACCACAAAGGCAATTTTGAGTACTTTGGCAGATGTTTATATGTCTGTCTGAAAAGGGAAAATGATCAAAATGATGCGAAAGAGTCAAAAAGCACTCCTTGAGTACTCAGGACACACTGAGCCTCAATTTCAGCCTTCAATCTGACCAAAGACACACGTTTGTGAAGTTTGTGATTGACACACACTGAACAGCCACAACATTAAAACCACCTAAATATTGTGTGGATCTCCCTCGTGCCCTGAAAACAGCTCTGGCCAGTCGAGGTCAGACAAACCTCTGAAGGTGTCCTGTGGTACCAAGATGTTAACAGCAGATCCTGGAAGGTAGGAGTCAGGGCGTCCATGGATCAGACTCGTTTTTCCAGCACATCCCAAAGAGGCTTAATCAGATTGAGATTCATCCTATTCAAAGTTAACCTTAACTATACATACTAGAAGCAGTGGGCTGCCGCGGTGCAGTGCCCGGGTAGCAGGCAGGGGTTAAGGGCCTTGCTCAAGGGCCCACAGTGGTGGTGACTGGGACAAGCGGTCGCTCTCACTTTCCCACCTCAACCTCTTGCCAGTCCGGGGGCTCCAACCGGCGACCCACTGGTTACAAGTTCGCTTCACAAACCACTAGGCCACCACTGCCCCCGTGTGCACATTGTGGCTTTTTCAGTGGTAGACATGGATCCACAGAACCCAGTACACAGGATGCTGCAACGCACTTTGTGATCTGATCATTCTATTATCGCCAGTATTAAGGCTTTCAGCAAGTTGCACCACTGAGCAATCAGACCACATGAGCCAGCCTTTGCTTCCTTCACACATCAGTGGCCCTAAACCTGTCATCAGCTCACTGGTTGTCCTTCCTTGAATGAGTCTTCATCGGTACAAACCACCACACAAGACCTGCTGTTTTGGAGATGTTCTAATCCAGTCATTTAGACATCACAATTTGGGACTCTCAGATCCTTACATTGTCCATATTTTCTGCTCCCAACACATCAACTTCAAGAACTAGCTGCTAATATATCCCACTATGACAGGTCCCATTGTAACGATATGATCAATGTTAATCACCTCACCTGTCAGTGGTTTTAATGTTGTGGCTAATTGCGCAGCCTCTGTAGCATTTTCCATAAGATAAGACATTTTACCAACACACACACACACACACACACACGAGGAAACCATGCAACCAAAGAAACACAGCACACAAGTGGGATAATTGTTTATATTTATATTTGTATATATATTTATATATATTATATTGTGTTTACTTAACAAACATGATAAATGCAATGTCTCCAAGTTAGCTGTAACAATAAAAATACAATATCTTTGTGTCCTTAAAGTACATAGAATTAAAACAGCAAAACAAAAAAACCGCCCTAAGTAGTTCACAGAGAGGTACAAATATACAGTACAAATCTATTTTATTCAAAAAGGGTACAAATGAAAATGCAACAAAATAGAGATATTAATGCTTTGTTAAAGTCAGGTAGGTGTAGGGTATTCTAAGGGAGCACTTTGGGTCGACAACTCTAAGGCTTCTGATAAAGATCAATACATATTGGTACGGCCATACGATATTAAAACTCACTATACAAAGTTCATACAACCTGGATTATACTTGAGGATTGAATGTTACATTTACATAATTGCATATATTTTGCAGATTTAGGCATTTAAAAAAAAAAAAAGATGCTGTTTTTTGTTTTTTTGTTTTTTTAGATAAGTTACACATCACATGAAAAGCAGTGTCACCTTGTGCGAAAAATAAAAAGTACAATGTCAAATCTGAAAATACACAGACCCCTTTTAAAACTTTTAACCATTCTCCTGATTTAATTCGACATCAGCAAACACCAAAACCGTCCTCAGTTCACCTTTGCAGTTTGATACTGGATCAACGGGAAGTAGTTCACACAAAAGTCCCCACTAGCAACGTCACAAAACAGAATAAACCGTCACATTACCAACAATGGAAAGCTATCGGATTTATGCAGCCCGTCTGTCTTCGTTTATTCAAACCCACCTCCTGTTGTCCAGAGACTGAGACAGAGCACAAGATGCCAAACACAACCCATTAATTCTAGGGATTAAAAAAAACACTACAGATCTTGTGCAACAACAATAAAAAAAACAGATCTGTGTATGTTTATCTGTCTATGCATGTGTGGAATTAATGGATTGTTCTCCACTGCAGACACTCTTGGCTTTGTCTGGTAAAAAAGTGCAGAGGAGAGCGTCCATTGATTTCACTTCCACATACTGAAAAAACAGGAATTAAATCTCAAGTATGAGTATAAAGAATGTATTAAAAATGTAACGGAACAGAAAACTGGGAGGGGAAAAGAACAGTAAACAAACAAAAAGTTGCAGATTTCATTGTTGAACCGTCTGGGGCCCAAAGAGAATTCCCCCCTTTGAGACGTCTAAATATGAATTTCTGCTCAAAAACAAGACGAGAGTGTCGAGGCTTGACATTTCTGATTTGCCCTTGTGCAACCTGAAAAGGGAACACCGCGTCTACCAGAAGCATTACTCCATTATCTCAGTTTCACACATTGTACAAAGCAGAATTTAAGGCATTATCGACAAGCATCATCAAAGCTATCTGTACAAAAAAAAGGAAAAAAAAACAAACATCTATCTACAGACACACACAACCTGTGATTTCTCCATGATTTCGTGTGCTTTTACATTTTTGAAACGCTTCAATTTACCAACAGATTTCATTTTAAAAACACTGTAAAGGAGGGTCATTTAGTGCAATTACTTACAGCAACAGACTATCAGTGATGTGGATAAAAAATGATCAGACATCTTGGTTTTAAGTAGAACTTTCCTGTTAAGCGCTTCTCAAAGCAGAGGGCATGAACAAAAAGGCTCGCGGTAGCACAGGATGGTGAGAAATAACAGGAGGTAAAGTCACAGGTGGCACTGCTTGCACCATTTAAATCCCATCGAATGCATCTTGACCTAAAGTACAACGTTGAAGCGGTTTGGCAATCGTGCCGAAATAATGCTGGACAGAAGCGTTAGAATTTGAGCGACACTCGTCTCGAGTGATTTGGCTTCGACCGTGTGTCGTCACAGGAAAACAATGAAAGTTTACTGATCTGTCACTCAGCACTGTGCTATACTTAGAACGATAAGGATCACTGGGCGCAAAATAGAAAGTGGCAAAGCAAAAATACTGCTTTTGAATTCCTATAACAAGGGAACTTTAAAGCAAAAAAATCCTACAACCAGACATCAGCATAAAATGACTGCATCAGCCAACCTGCCCTGCTGCTTCAGAGAGCTGTACTTAAGACAATGGAGGGTACAATACTGAGTTTACTGCATAGAACATGCCAAGACTATGTGAAATGTTTTCAGCTATCATGTATATTGCTTACAGCATGAAAAAAACTCAAAGTGGTGAACGTCTGATAGTGAGATGTGTTGTTAACTATAGTAAAAAAAAACATTTTAAAGTATAGGTTCATGTTTTTCATGCCTGACTTAATACAGTGCGAACAAATCCATATGCACACTGAAAGAGCTATTTACCTCTTAACATCCCCACCTTTTTATAGAATTATAATACAACTTATTTGGCAAAACCCAAATGAAACGGATCATAGAACTATGAAAGGCATATATGTCAGACTTTTTTTGAACAGTAAGGTCCTCTAGTTTCTGAGCTTGTTGAGCATGTGGCTAAAATACAACCTAAACTACGTCAGTTCAAACAAAAATTGTTTTTGTATCCTCTATATTACACTATATTTGAATATCAATAACCAGCACGAGCTTGATGCCAGAACTGTACAAATCACTACATATTTTCTACAATTTGTCGACCACACCCGTGTGAAATTCCAGACCCCTGGACCTAAACCTACTTGAAAAGATCTGAACACTTGAATTGAGGAGAATCTTACAAGTCGAATCCTTTGTGGCAAATCTTTAAGTATATCTTTAAGCACAATGCTAATCTATTTTGCAGTCGCTTCAATGGGTTCAGGTGGCTGTTAAGAGGTTTAAACTGTCATAATGTCTCCTGTCCCCACAGGCCACAAATAGATTCCTTCCAGATTACAGTTTAATAGATCGATGGGGGGCAAAATCTACAGTTGTCTGTGAATAAATGCATTTTAAAATTAAGCTGAAGCTAATATGAGGCTTCAACAAAAAGTAGCTATTTTAGTGTGAAGTTGTTTTTCCCTGAACAGGATTTTGATTTTGAGCTGCAGGGGAGGATCAAAACGTTTAATGAATTAACAATAACTACAACTCTGAGAGATATTCAGTTGATTTGTCTCGCTGTGTCTCCTGAATTATGCATCACTGCACAGAAAGACAGCCGCTGATTTTGTCCTGTATCTTTTAGACTGCAGTAGCATCAAGAAGGAATCTTTATACAGCCGCTACGGACAGGAGGAACGGTTAAATGGTGTTGTTCTTTATGTGCACAAGAGAGTTGTTTAAAGACAGGCGTGAAAACTGTGAGCCTATTCTTTAAAGCTATTCATACTGAAAGAGGATGACAGTCTAGTCTCATGGCCTCTCTACCTGCTGACAGAAGGTCAGGCTGTACACTCAATGAACCACGACGACTTAAGGGACACATACACACAACAGTGTCCGTCTCTGATGGACGACCTGGTTCAAAGGTTTGCAAGTACAGGACCAACACTTCAGTCAGACACAAAACTGACAACCGTGTAACTAACTGGTGTACCTGTCGGAGCACATCCAGGGAGAGAAGATACAATAGAAAATGCATGAAATATTCAAAAGTGTTTCAACGTTTTGCCAGATTCCAAAGGTCTATGTCAGAAAAAAAAGAAATCTGGTATTGTGTGATTTACACTTTTTGATGGGAATGTCTGCATAAGGAATGTCGTCTGATTAACCTCTGAATGATTTCATGTGTGATCTAATTGCACTTATTTTCAATTTCACCCTTTTGGATTTTTCTCAGTCACAAAGGTAAAAAATATGTGAGAAGGAAGAAACTGCAGCATTCACCTTGGCTAATTTGTAAACAGAGTTAGAAATGCGAATCAGTTTTTTTTTTCTTTCGCCACAAAACACCAACAACACTACTTCAAACATATTCCCTTCATTAAAAAAAAACAAAAAACACCTAGTGTACTGCGATTCCTATTTCAAGGTCAGTGTGAAATCAGAGGGTGACATCTGCAATGTGCAACAGAAGACAATCTTAAGATCCACTGGATAAAGGAAACCCTTGTACAAAAGCAAAGCTCATATACTTTGAAACAAAAAAGATCAAACAGAAACTAACTTGATAATGGTCACAACTTAATTAGAGTCAGGCCTCTGTTGGAGATGCACTTCAGTAAATCCATATAAGATTAAATATCATCAGTGAGATGAAGAATGACAGAGGAAGTTAATCTACAATGATGTTTTGAGAAAGCTGCCAAAGGCATGCTTCTCATGCAGAACTACTAAATCAAAGAAAATAAACACCAAAATAGTGCATCACCTTAAAAGTCAGGTCAGAAGGGTGAGAATTTGAGATCGCACACCTCAGATGTATCGAGATATACGACAGCCCACGATAAAGGATTCCCAGAGGAGGGGAGTACAGAGCAAGACAGCCACATGCTGTAAAAAGAACTATTGCTTTAATTTGGTAAGTGAGCGAAGACTAACTCAAGTTTAGAACAAAGAGAACACCTCGTCACTGCCTCACTCACACACAGGGATTCTCTACAAGGCAAACAAGGTCCTCCCACTCTAGGGTTCCTGTAGCAGTGCAGCCAGTGATGTGGCAGGAAAATGTCTCTCTGGTTCATTCCCACAGGTGGCTTTGGCGATTTCCAGCCAGTGCCTCCTCCATTAACGACGCTGCTTAAAATTGCATTAAAATTCGGTTGGGAAAGCTCTGAGGTACAGCGAGGAGGGGGAGGACGTCGCTCCAGATGGGAAATGATTCTCTATGGTGAAAAACTCTAAATGATAGTCTCACTGATGACACTGGAATGCAAGACATCTGTTATCACTGAGAACAAGACATTATTCCAATCGTCGCAGTTTATGCAAATGCACCTGCGTACATTAGGGCCCCTGAGCCTAAACCAGAGGGCACGATGGTGTGTAATGAAAGCAGAATTTGATTGCTGAACAGACAAACTGATTGATTTACCACTATTTGATTGTAAGACAAGTGGGATATTCCGCACTTGGCCTGAGAGAGGATCCCAATCATTGCAGGTCGACCTACTGAAAAGTAAGGAGGGGAGAGAGTATCTCTGCTGACGGCAAAGGTTTTCAGACTCCTGCTGGAGAAGCATAATGTAACATATACTGACAGCGTCAACAGTGCCAACATCACCACAGGAGCTGCTGATGTCAGCAACTCCATTCTTTTTTGGGTAAATGCTTTTGAAGGAAACAGGATCTTAGGAGTGGAGGAGATAAAAGATCACTGGCTGTGATCTTTTTAATACATCAGAACCTGCAGAGTTGGTAGCTTCACCGTGCTACACACACATTTTTGTAGTCTGTGGTCTTCCAAAGAGACTGTTTGGTCAAAAAGAAGCTAGAATGCTAGAGTGAACATGATGGTAACCTCCAAGTATGAGGAAGTGGAGACAATAGGAGGGAGGGAGGAAGAGAAATGCAGTGTCTAAGGACTATGGTAGGCATTTCATCAGCTACATACTTTCTACTCAGCTTTTCAAGTCCCCGTCAGATGTCAGCTGGCTGGGAAACCAAAGGCTCGTATCCTTTGGCTGAGTAAAAACCAAACCACAACTTCTCACCAGATAGACATCAATCTTGTATTTTTTGTATATTTTAGGTGTGCAAAATCTCAAACATTCTGAGGCTACATTCGCACTTTTTTTTCCTCTTTCTCTCCTTGTCAGACTCATTCTTACTCGTGGCAGTCTCTTCTATAGTTGCTACCAAATGTGATGCTACTTCCCTGCATTAGAGCGCCCCTCAATGGACAGTTTGACCTCCTGGGGGATGAAAGAAGGCCTTGTGTGGCCGGAGGTGATTATCTGAGGGCGTGGCCCTTCGTCTCCCTTCATACTGTATCTTTGGAGGCCAGGTGAGGACCACCGCCTCTGAGAGGCACCTAGTGCTGCCTGCATTGCTCCTATTCCTGCCTCTGCAAAAGCAGAGCCCTCTGTGTGCAAGTGGTAACTGCTCTGGCTTCTTGGATGCTCTGCCGAGGTCCTACTAGGTCTGATGGGCAACTCAGTGTGCCCAACAGCCCCCAAATGTGTGGCTTCCTCCTTATCAACCACCTCTTTCTCTCCATCCCTCTGTCTTTCTCTGTGTATGCGGTCCATCCTGAAATGAGATTGAGGCCGTGACTGCTGAGGGGCAGGAGGCCCCATGAGCTGGTGACCAGGTCCAGTAGCATTGGTTTTACTCAAAGTCCTGGACAGGTTTTGCTGTTGTTGTTGCTGCTGTGAATGATGGGACTGTGGCTGTTTTTGCTGCTGTGACTGAAGCTGCTGCTGCAGGGTGATGGACACACACATGTCTCCAACTTGTAGATGATGGCAGGCCAAGCCGTAGAGCTGTGCCGTGCGTTCAGGGCTGCAAGATGACCATCCCTGGCCAAATACAAAAAACGGGTGTTCCGGGGGCACATCTATGGTCACTTTGCTCTGCTGCTCCCCCACAGTAAAATGAAGCGACACTAGACCTGGTCTCTGCTGGCTGGGACGGATGTCCATCACCAGGCTGGAGTCGATCTTAAGCCCCCCACTCACCTCGGCACTACGCACAAAATCCTGAGTCTGCAAGTCCTCCACACGCTTCAGCTCCCCAGTAGCCAGCTGAATAATTGCTCCCTTCATGAAGTGCGATGGGTTGCAGGGAGCCGAGGCAGGAGCGAGGCTTGAAGCTAAGGCCTGAGTCACCTCTGCTGTAGGCTGGACCGGAGGCTGCAGGGGAAGCTGCTGCTGAGCTGTTGTTGGCTCCGCCCTTTCGGGGAGGCACACTCTGGCTAAAGAATCAGAGGCTTTAAAGCTTGAGTTAGAGGAGGCCATGGTAGTAGAAGCATGGCTGGCTGAGGCATCATTAGCCTGTCCTGGGTAGTGTTGCTGTGGCGGTTGGTGCGGGTGATACTCCAGGGGAATAAGAACTGGTTGCCCATTGGCTAACATGACTGCATGGCCTTGTTGGCCTGTTTGCTGCGGCAAACCGGTCACTCTGTGATCACTGTAACTCGCTGCCTGGGCCGTGTACGCAGTGCGGGCAGAAATTACACCTTTGCTCTCTCCATGGACATCTCTGGCTCTCTGGCCGCCCTGAGAGAGGTTCAAGGGGGCAAAGGAGACTTCTTTCCGCACTCCACTACCTCCTTGGCTGGAGGAAGCCAAACGGCCAACCACCTGCTGCACCTGGAAGTTAAAAAAAAGGATTCAAGTGTTACCTCGACAACTTTTGATTTCAAAGAACAATTTAAAACAAAATCCCGCAGCAGCCTGAATTACAGCATGTAAGTATAAAATATCTGTGTGGCACAGTAAAAAAAACACTTTTGAAGTATCTAATCTCTTAAGCTTTAACTCTCTCCAGGACACACTTTCTACTGATGCATGCACTACTAACAGAAATCACAAAATACACTTGACACTTGACTAAAATACTGGCATCAGGAAAGGGAGACATGATTTGACATGACATGGCTAAGACTTCCTAAATTGGCAGCGAAATGGTCGATTCAAATGAGTAATTCACAAACAAAAAAGCCAGATAGCAAAAACCAACAGGTTTGAAACTAATTTACTTATTGAGGAATCAAAAAGCTTTATTCCTCTGCAAGCAATCACAAAATAGGCTCAATGCAACCACAGAAAGTGCTCTCTTGGCACAAAGTGGCAATTTTGTGGCTGTGAGGGATTGCTCAATTACCTACAGACCCACAGCATACAATAAAGGAAGGAAGTAGAGTCTAAAATTAACACATGCTATTGAGTCCCAAAAACTGAGGTGAGAAAATATACAAATAGGAATCCGACATATGGTAGACTTGTAACCAAAAAGCAGACTACTGACATGTTTATGGTGTTTAAATGCATTTAAATATTTTTCTTTGTACCACTTGACCATTCTACTTGAAATAAGTGTAAAACCCAAAATGCAACATGGAACACATTCCATGATTGAAAAGGAAAAAAAAGAGAGAACAAAAATTACCTGCCAACTGTAACACTGGTCTGCATTAACATGGGTATTTATATCACCACTTTACTGCTAAAATAACACAGTTTAAAATTAGGAAGCCATCACAGTGTGTCTTACCTCCAGGTCGCTGTCTGGAGTGCTGCGCTGACCAGGTGAGCTTCTCTCTTCTAGCCTTCGGTTCTGCAGGAATTTGTCTTGGCTATGTTCCTGTGCTGCAGAGCTGGATGCTACCTGCAGCAGACGTGTATTTCTGGGAGTATAGACAGATTCTGGTACAACCTCCCTAGCTCCCTGCTCTTTATCCCCTCCATTCATCTCTGGTTCGTTCTCCTGCTGGGAACTGTGACAGTCTCTGGTGGCAGTGGCCCTGGCACCCTGAGGATGGTAGAAGACTGGCATCCCTCGAGAGCTGAGCTCTGCTGCAGGCAGGACTCCAACAGTACCAAGGTGCTGCTGGCCAGCTTGCTCTGAAGGCAGCATCAGCGGGACACCACTTGAGGCTGCAACTTTGGCAAAGGTATGAGCAGCTACCTGGGCCTGGGGAGGTGGGGAAACAACACCTTCCTGTATGACAGATGGATATGGAACCAGGTGGGACACAGCATGAGGCTGAGGGATGGTGCCTGAGGGAGAGATTAATGATCCCGGGACAAAGCCAGGGGGTAGAGCGTAAGGTACCGCTGCATAAGGGGAGCTAACAAACTGGAGAGAGGAATGAGGGATCTGTGCATAACCAAGAGGAGGATAGGGAAGGCCCGGATGCTGCAGGAGAGGAGAGTGTACAGTATAGGCTGGAGAGATGTGACTTAACACTGGATGAAGACTAGTAGGTGCGTAGGTAACAGACGGAAGGGCCACTTTGTAGAGCATACTGTACTGGTCAACGGGCACTGCTGGTATGCCGTCTGAATTTTCCACTCCATAATGAAGCCCTGGTTGAGCTCGCAGCCACTCTCCAGATGGGGTCCCTCCCTGAGTGTCACTGTTGGGTGCAGAGTTCTGGATGGAAACCACTTCATCTTCTCCAATACTACCACCAGCACTGCCACCAGCAATGCCCCCACCTCCTGCTGCAGCCCCACCTCCCCCTGTCCCTCCAGCTCCACTGCTGTTACTAATTGGAAGGTCCCTCTTCTTTGGAGGCAGGCACTCCTGGTTGCGCTCCTGAGCTGGTTTCATTGCAATCCTCTGACCAAGCACACTGCTTTACTGTACTTCACAGGAACTGAAACTTGCAAGCCGGTCAGCCCGCACAGGAACCAGTTCTGAAATCACCTGGCTGACCTCATCTGCCAATTCACCTGAAAAAAAACAGAAAGACATACGGCCTCATCATATCACTGTCTAAATCACCGATATGCATGCCAAATCAGATGAAAACAAAATGTTAGATTTTGGTTTGTGAGAGAAGTATTTATAGTCGGCGACAGATTGTATTAGGCTACCCATAGCCTGACTCAGTGGATGTAGACTGTGGGTAGTAGCCTGCAATTGGCCACGCATTTTATGTAGCTTTCTTCTCCTTTTCTGCTATCTGTATCTTCCCATTTTCAAAATTACTGTCCCCACAGGAAATAACAACGACTACATCTGGGCTAGTAACCTACTACATTGAAAATGTTGAGTTTTGCAGAAGATTTGGATCCTTCAGGGAGGAAGCCCTGCTAGTGTTTTTGGTGAATTAGCCAATTTAACAACAGTCCTCGCCTCTGTGCAAACGCCCCAAAACAATTCAACCATGTCACTATTTTGAGGGAACACTGTTACTGCATCCTTCACTTAGCTATGCCCAATACAACTGTGGTTGGTTCAAAGAAATACAAACAAGGCAGAGCATTTGTTCCCCCCTATAGCAGAATGATACCCTATAGCAGAATGATATTGGAGTGCAGCCAGACCATTCGATGCTACAGACTGGTCTGGCTATGCGAGCTTAAGTTACCCAGAACCACAGACAGAAAGCACTTAAGGTACTGCTACACAGATCTGTTGCTGTGAAGACAGAAACTGACAGAATGTTGAAAGCTGTTTTACAACAGCAAAAAGAAATGATCCGACTGGCCTAAAATGAACTTCTCTTCCTCTTCAGATATAACTGTGATCTTCTACCCTATTGCACTTTTATACACATCATTATTTCAGGTGTCTATAAAACTCAAACCTTAAGGCACCTTATAAAACAGTATTAATGGCAAAATGTGAACTGTTGCTGCTTTTTCAAAACCTGTTACACTGAACCACATACTACATAATCACAATATATACAATGCCAGGCCAGCATTATGGAACAGTATCACAAGTGTTGTGATTCCCATCTTTAATTTACATGTTTTATAATGTCCAGTTGTCTCTATTAAATCCCTTAGACAGTTTTAAAAGAGAAAATAACCGTTTCCCTCACTAACAGCATATCATTCATATTCTCTGTCAGGTTGGTCCAAGATTCACTGAAGCTTTATCAGAATCCGAGTCAAAGAATTTGCTCTCAACCTAGTTGCACAAGAAAACATACATGCATTTAAACAAGGGCAACAGGTTAAAGAATGGAAAACAGTGTTTCATTACTATGTACAGCTATAAATATGTGTACAAGAGCATGTTTAAAATAACCCAAAAGTTTAGGGCAAATTATGCAGATTCTGATAATAGGAATAAATACGGTTAATAACAAGAAATACGGGGTTATAGTCACTTTACGTTTCACGTTTAGAATGATGTAATGATGCTATAATGCTTAGAGTGAAATACTCAAAGACAGACGGATTCTACTGAGATGAACAGAACCCTGCAGATAAATCTTGAGCTACCCTAACTGTGATACTTGGATACTTCAAGGAAGCAGATTAACTCAATTGTAGTCAATTCAACTTGAAAGTGCTCCCTTTTCTTTACTACTACTCTGTGGGAGGGTTCCTGGTTCTCTTAGCATATCTGCTCAGAAAACTGTGAAAACACGCATCCTGGGACAAAACGCTGAACAGCACCAGATAGAAACATCTTCTCTATAAATGTAGTTACATGTCAGAGTTTTCTTCCTGTTACCGCTACACTTCAGAGTAACTATGTTTACCGTTAGCTGGTGGCCGACTTGGCTAAAGTTAGCTAGCTACTTGGAGTCAAGACAAAGAAGTGTCAGTATGACACCTCGTACACCAACGCTAAATGTAGAAGGCGAGTTAAGATGGTAGCTAATGTTATATGAGGCCATTTGGTTATCGCTATAATTTATCACTGGGCAGCAGCCCAGAGATTCAGGCTAGTTAGCTACACGGCTAACACAGCTACATGTAGCTACATGAACTGACTTCAGTCCTGCACGACTCACATCTGCTCACAACTAACATGGCAGCGCGCATAAAGCCTCTATTTGATGCCTCTGCTTCGTCTCGGCCTGTACACGTACCTCCAAATGTCATCGCGAACGGGCGTTTCTTTAATAAAAGTTGATATGCGGAGGGACAATTGAAGAAATCAAGGCTAAGGAGTCAAGCCCATCTCGAAGGCCAGCAGAGGCGCTCACCAATGACGTCACCACGTTTATTCAATTTCCTGTTTTTCTATGCACGCACGTCAAGCAGGACCAGGAACCAGGCACGTGTACTGAAGTATAATTTTGAGGGATTACGTGAGTATTTCTGCTGTATGCAGTCTTATACATCCTAACCACTGCAAATTTGTGTGTATATATATATATATATATATATATATATATATATATGAGCATTTAACCAATAAACAAGGACTTTGTGGGTAACTGTGCTGTATGTTGCTTGTTGTGCTTCAGTGCAACTTAAACTCAGCCAGTCGTTACAAATGTTTGTTTCACTCCTGCTCTCTGTGCTCACATATACTGCATTTTAATTTTGCCGCATTGTCAATAAAGCTGTTCTCATTTACTCATTATCTCATTATGTTTTTGTTGCATTTTTGTTGTTTCTGTTAGTATGGAGTAGTGACTACAGTCACTTCAGATATATTTCCCAAGCTACAGCTCTGCACTGCTAAATTGTCTGACAAACTCATCATACACGAGTTAAAAACAATGAAAAGTTAGAAGCAATAGAAAGTACTAGTCTCACACACAATCATTCACATCTGTGTCAGCTGCATTCAACTGATTTGCTCAGCACTGTCAATCACAGACGCGGCGAGAATCTTCTTCCTGAAGGGAGCAGGAAGAAGACTCATTTAAAGATACAGACACTGAAACAGCCCGTTTAGAACAGAGCTAAAACCATATGGGCGCTTATTAGCAGGGGTGGAGAATCCTGGTCCTCGAAAGTAAAAATCCAGTATGTTTTAGATGTTTCCCTCTTCCAACACACCTGATTCAAATGGTCAGGATCGTTATCGGGCTTCTGCAGAGCTTGATGATGAGATGATCATTTGAATCAGGTGTGTTGGAAGAGGGAAACATCTAAAACATGCAGGATTTTTACTTTCGAGGACCAGAATTCTCCACCCCTGCTTATTAGTATATAGTTTTTTGATGTATAAATGTTGTTGCAAGCATTGAAGTGTCTATTAATGTTTGTCTATAACCCATGTGTGCAACCATAATAATAATCATTATCGCATTTAAAATGTCTTTATTAGAAGTTCAAATTGCTGTCACACACAATATGCACCAATAAACATTTAAAATATCCTGTATAAATGTGCACAAATACAATAAAATGTGTTACAAATTCTTGAATGTTAACATTTAAATACCGTTTCAAAAATAAAAAGCACTGACTGTTAAGTGCTCTCTGTCATGTTTCAGATGTCTGAGAGTTGTTCCAGGAAAACTGATTTCCCTTCTAAACTTCCCATACTAATTTCCCTTAAAAAGGAAGACAGTATCAAGAAAAAGTGGGTCTTATAGCCATAGTAGTCAAGGTGGACTGTTCATAGCCAAAGTCTCCAAAGAAAATAAATATATGAGGCTTAAATTTATGATCTCAGTGTTTGAACAAATCCTTAATAGAGGTTTCATGACAATTTTTATTTATTTACTTGATGTAATTTTGACAGATCATATTTCCATTTAGTACAATATTTGAGTTTACAATCAAACATATGCCAAAGGAACGGCATTCCCATCAGTCTCAGTTGTACATTTGTGCTAATATGCAAAGCATGCTAACATACAAAACTAAGAAGGTGAGCATGATAAATTCACTGTATACTGCTTAACATAAAAATGTTTGCATTTAAAAGTACCATTGTGCCATGGATGTATGAAGAGAATGTATAACCCCACAGAGCTGTGAGCATAGCTATGTTCTGTGTGTGTTTTAGTCTGAAATTCCATTGCTATTGGTTTCTCCTAATTACAAGATGCCAGGTCATAACTATGAGGACAAAACAATATTTCATGTTAATATTTCTTTATTACCGAACATGAACTTTTGAATCAAAGGTAAATTAAAGAAATATGTCAGATTCTAATGAGATCTGACGCAAAGAAAGTAAGAATTGCCGTAAACGTTTGATTCTTTAGATTTACTGCTTCTCATTTCGGGGTGCACCCAAGATCCGAGTCCTGCTCCAGACTTTTTTCCCAGCAAGACTGCTGTCATGGATTTACACAAAGCTCCTCCACAGGTACCCCGAGAGCCCTTTGCTTTGCTTCAGTGGTCAGCAGCAAATTCCTACGAGCCTGCAGGATAGATATTTGTTTCACTTCAGTATGAATAACACCACAAAAACAGATTACAATCACTTACAAACAAATCTGTGGCAGGGTTTTCCGGAAGTAAACAAAATACTAACCTTGGAAATTAGATTTTTCTTCTGCTGTAAGTCTTTGATGGCAGTATTTCTGGAGATAAGATTTTCCTACAAGCAACAATAGTTTCTTTTACAGGCTTGTACAAATATGAATGAATTATACACTGAGCACAAAGGTTTGAATGACTACAGAGGAGGAAACATAATTTAGATAAGCAACAGTACCTCGACTTTGCTTATGACCCCACTGAGGGCAGTCTGGTCCATGTTAGAGGCTGAAAGCACCGAGCAGAGCTGAGCCTCCGCATTTTCCACACTGTCTGTCAGGGCCTGCAGCTTCTTTTCCAGCAGCATGGTCGCCTGATCTGCTTTATGCTGCACCTTCTGAACATTCTGAGGGAGTGTCTTGTACAGTCTGTCCCTTTCCATCTGAAGCTGTGCACAGGAGCACATGAGCACGCCCACAAAAAACATTGCATAAATACCCACAACTACACAAAGTATTAGTCTCACTTCCAATCAATCAAGCTAACATTTGAGTATTGCGGCACTGTGTCGCTCAGCCTTAGCTTTTACCTTGCTGAATTTCTGTCCCAGTACCTCATGTTCCCGTTTCAAATTTTCCAGCTCCTTTCTTTTGATTTTTTCAATGGTATCACTGGGATCCTGTCAAAAACAATTAAACAAATTACACTTGTCATGTGACCAGTATGCTACAAAGGTGCATGTGTACATACCAACACACTGGTAGCAACAGGTATACAGTAAATGTTCCAGTAGCAACAGTAATCTCAATGTTTTAAAAAAAATCACAAATAGGGACACCAACGTAACCTTTTTCGGCGAGTAGTATTTAACTTTCTTCTCAACTTCAGCGTTTTCCTCTTCGGCTTTTGAGATACACTCAGCAAGACGCATGTTCTCCTTTGAAACAACTTCCAGGTCGTTTTTCATCAACTTCTGTTTCTCGGCCATGTTGGAAATTTCTCCCTTGAAGGAACACAACATGTGAAAACTAAAATTCAGGATCAAAGCTACTTCTTCAACAAATAGCTAAGCAACAAAAGTTCAAATCTCAAATTTGAAGGCTATTCTATATTTCATGGCATTTTGAACAAGATATCGAAATGATTATCTATCAAAACAAGAAATTCAAAGACATCAGTGAATTCTAAGGAAAACTGTGATGCTACTTTTCATCATATTAAGGATCAAACATAATAATCAACAGTAATGAGCTGCAGGCCTACACAAAGCATCTGAAACTTGTATGTTGTTAGTTCAATTAGGATGCTGTCTGTGTTTGCACTCATACCTTGAGTGTAGAGACTGTATTCATATCCTGTTCCATTTGTTTAACAATTGGTTTAGCATCACTGAAAACTTGGTTGTGATCCTCTCTAAGAGCGGCAATGTGGCTGTTCCACTGGTTTTCCCTCTCACTGTTTGCATTTTTCCTCATGTAGTCCAGCTCCTGTCGCAGCAGCTGCATCCTTTTCTCATTTTTGGCTGTAATTTCTACTCAAATAGTGACACAAAATGATGGTTCTTGTTTAGTTTCTGACAGCATAAGGTGTTGAATTCAACTCAAAATGAGAGTTATTTACCCGTGAGTTTTTTCTCCCAGTCGTTCCTGATTGTTGTCATTTCTTCATCGTGTTTCTGTTGAGATAACGGCCAAATTGGTGTTTGTATAATTGATGCTTACTTGTTGAAATATATGAGGCTAAAGAGAAACATTACTACAAACCAGTTCAAGCTCCCTGATGAGGCTGTCGTTGTCGAGCTCCTGTATGTCGACCATGATGGCTTTTGTTTTCTTATGAAGCTCCGTCTCTAATTGCTCCTGCTCTTTCTCCATCATTTCAGTGGAGACTAAACCACCTGCTTTCAGCTCGGAGATCGTGTTCTGGTGTTCACACAGGAGGTGCTTCATCTTCTGCTTGTACACCTGGTGGGAAAAATATATAAATGTGCAACATAAGGTCAATTCAGCTATTAAATGCGGCCATAGATTATTTTTCGCTTGCTTAAAGTTGGGTGATTATTCATATGGAAGCCTAATACTCTAATAACACAGGGTTCTGCAGAGGGTAACATCCATCTCCAGCCCTGACTTAATGTAACTGTAAATCCTACGCTCACCCAAACAAAGACCATATACTCTGTAGGATGATTGGCAAGTAAACCCTCTACTATAAGACACTTTTTATTCATTATGTTCTGTTTTAGAAAGTAAAAAAACTAATTTTCATTAAGAATATGAGACAGCAGGCAAGTCAACACGGTGATGAGGCAGCAAACTCTCAATAACTTAAAAAGCCAAGAAGACCACCGAGAAATTTCAATTCCACTTCGCTAAGTTTGAAAAGAAAATACTGCACACTTTAATGCTTTTATCTGACAGCGACAGTTATTGGCTACTTGCATTTGGTTTCATCTTTAACCTGAGAACATCTCATAAAAGGATCAGCATACTGTGCCATGCAAAAGTATTTGCCCCCCTACAGAAATCTTCTATTTTTGCATATTTCTCACACTTAAACGTTCCAGATCATCAAACAAATATTTATATAATATTATAATATTGATATTGCCAAGGAGGAATTTTAGTCCACTCTTCTCTGCAGAATAGTTTTAATTCGGTCACATTCGATGGTTTTTGAGCATGAACTGCCCTTTTAAGGTCTTGCCACAGCATCTCAATTGGATTCAAGTCCAGACTTTGACTCGGCCACTTCAAAACCTGAGTTTTGTTCTTTTTGAGCCATTCAGAGGTGGACTTGCTTCTGTGCTTTGGGTCATTGTTCTGCTGCATAAACTATTTGTTCTTGAGCTTTAGGTCATGAACTGATGGGTGGATATTCTCCAGGAGGATTTTCTGATATAGACCAGAATTCATGGCTCCATTAGTTATGACAAGTCGTCCAGGTCCTGTGGAAGTAAAGCACTGTGGTTCTCTGGAGTCCCAGGGCCTTAGCAATGGCTTTGTAACCCTTTCCAGACTGATAAATGCCAAAGACTGTTTCGCATCAGTTCTTGAATCTCTTCAGAACGTGGCATCATGTGATGCTTTATTATTTAGTAATTCAATAATATATTAAAAGTGATGTATTAAACATGATTTATAGGTGTGATGGCAAACTAAGTGCTATTATATGGTAAATTTGATGTGATAAGATATATCCTGAATTTTGAGAGAACAACCCATACACATCACTAAAGAAATGAATGAAACATAACTGTCTTTGTGATTTCGTATAAGTCAAAAGATTGCATCTACTGACTGCATGTGATGAGCCTTTGAATTAGAAGAGCCTTGTTACCTGTTCTGTAATATTCTGTCTTAAAATACCAACTTGGGAACAACCAGCTGCTGAATGTGACTGTGTAGCTACAGCATATCTGTGTGTTAACTTTACCTTGATCTCTACTCGGTGACGCCCTTCATCTTCTTCTACCTCCTTCTCCAGGTTCTTCAGTTCAGCCTTGACCTCCTCTAGGTTTCTTCCTGTGATTTCCCAAAAGCTGTGGATCTGATCCCTCTCCAGCTGAAAGTAGTTCCTCTCCTCCCTCTCTCTATCCAGCTCCTCTCGAAGGTGTACAATGTGCTGTTCCAGCTACAATACAGAAATACACTGCAGTGTGGGCATATCAGAGCCAGACAGCGTTCATGTCCAACAGCCTTTATTTACCGTGAAAACTGAGCATCGTAGCTTATTGCCACATTTTCTGTTGAACAAGCTTGAGTTAATTTACTTCACTACTCAGGCTGTGAGAACAGATGGGCTTCTGTGACTGTGGAGGAAAAAATTATCGGAGATGATGATGTCATTGTGGCTATCTGCATTATGAAACTTATTGGGAAATTTAACAGGCAGCTTGAGGTTCTAATGAAAAGATTTCACTGGTAGTATTTAGTGTTTCGAGGGCTTGACCCATATAAAGAACTACACTCAGCAAAATTATACACTCAGCATGCAAACTGTTGTTTTGTCTGACTTACAGAAAAGGTAAACAAAATCATTTCTGTTATTTAGGTTACAAAAGGGGTTAATTTAGCCACTTCTGCACAAAAAGCTTTTGCACTGTTCAACTGGTGACAAGTTCTCAACCACCAAGTTAGCCCACACACGAATCAGGTGTGGCTTTAAAGGACACACCTGATCCACATTTCAAAATGTTTTTTGTTTTTTTGTTTTTAGAAATAATCGTTTTCTTAAGATAAAAACAGGGTTTTCGTGTAAATGAGAGGCCAAACCGTGTGGAAATATCTGCATTTTCCCTTTGTGTAAAGGGGGTCTTAGAAATGTGAGACATGTGGGAACATAGGGCTGTTAGAACATAGGGCTGTGGGAACATAGGGCTGACCCCCTTGTTGGGATACCCCTTTAACCCACACACCACTTTGAGGAGGAAACATTTCTTTCCTGCTGACATTAAACAAAGCAAGCATTGCTCCACTTTTTCCAACACACATCACACTCCAGCCCTCACCTGCTCCTTGGGCATCTCCTCCTTGGTGAGGCCATCTATCAGTGTGGGCGTCCTCGCCTTTGCAGGCTTTTTACTTGTACTTTTCTTTTTGGGTGGCTGGAAAAAGTCAAAATAATCATATAAGTTGAATGTACATTTATATTTAGTGTTTATGTTATTTTATACTATTATATGTTTATATTTTCATTGATATACATTTATATTTATATACATTTATATTTCGTGTTTTGATATGTTATTTTATATTATATGTTTATATTTTCATTGATATTTCTTATACTTTCCTACTTACTTTAAAACTTTTGATTGGGAGCGCCTGTAACTAAAAGAAATTTCCCCTAGGGGATCAATAAAGTATTTCTGATTCTGATAAGGTTAAAAATGCTGCTTATATAGCAACCATGTGTTAGTTTAAAGGATAAACTACAGCCTCAAATTCTGCTAGCAGCCTCTCTCCCTGCATGTTAAATGACAGCGTCCATGACAAGTAGCTGAATAAACACTTAGCCAGGCGTTAGCTGCTAGGTAGCTAACAGCTAGCGTTAGCATTTACTGTAGTTGACGCTCTGTGAAGCCGCTTGGTTCTAAATAAGTAATGTAAATATCGCACTGCTTACCATCGTATAAACTGCGAAAATAACGCGGAGAAAGGCGCAGTGTTTGGAGAAGACAGCCCGGTGGAAACTCAGAAAGTTGCTTCTGTCTCAAGCCCACAGCTGCAAACACACGTTACCATAGCAACAGTTAATTAATCAATAACCCTCCACATGGATCCAGTGTTATCAATACAGACAACTCATCCTTTACTGTAAGAATATTACGTTGTCTCACCTCAAAACCACCTTTTTCATTTCTTCGGAACAGTAAAATGATTTCAATACTCTTAAAGGATTATGAAATGAAACTTTAATAATAATAATAATTTAACATTTATTTATCATCTTAGGGAAATTCAGGTTCTGCAGGGGTGTCAAATCCTGGTCCTCGAGGGTCACAATCCTGCATGTTTTAGATGTCTCCCTCTTCCAACACACCTGATTCACATGATCAGGATCGTTATCGGGCTTCTGCAGAGCTTGATGATGAGCTGATCATTTGAATCAGGTGTGTTGGAAGAGGAAAGCATCTAAAACATGCAGGATAGGGGCCCTCGAGGACCGGGAGTGCCCACCTCTGGTATAGAGGAACAACTTTTCCCATAGATGAAATGTACTGTTTTATAAAATGTATAATAGCACTGTCTGTAATTAGTATTGTATTGTTTTATATTGTTTGTACAATGTTTTGTAATTATCTGTCTCGGGGACTGCAGATGGAAATCCACAATAAAAGAGCTACAGTCTGGTACAAAGCATCTTTTCATATGTTGATTAATGCTCCTGTACATGTCCCTTTTAAATAAACTAAATAAAATAAAATAAATAAATGTCTGGAGGTGTCGTGGACCCACAGCGCAGCCATGTCTGCAGTCCTGTATGTTAACATAGTAGTTGAGGTTGTTCCACACGCTCTCTATGCCCAGGAAGCTGTCACTGTAGGTAGCGTAGCTGTTCCCGGTCAGAGGGTCGATGAAGAAGTTCTCCTGGACTCCTCGACTCCCCGCCAGCACCAGCACCCAGCAGTGCACCCGCAGTCCTCGCAGGGGGTCGGCAGGCCGCTGCTCGCTCTCCTGCTCAGAGGGGGGAAAGAGTTTAATGTCTCGCTTTAAGCTTTACTTCTCATGGAAGTCATTTGTGAGACGACAAACAGTTTCTGCTGGGTTTAAGTAGTGCATCAACACATTCTTTTGTTGACACCAATAGTAGTTTTATATATGATCAAATAATTATGAATCTACGAATAACAGACTACACCCAAACTAAGATGGGTGCGTTGGTTTCACACTTAGAAGATCACATTACCTCCTGTAGTTTCTGTTTCTGAAGCAATGTAGCTTCATCCTCCTGCTTCTTCCTCTCTTGCTGGGTCAAAAAGCGACTCTCCAGCTCCCTCAGGGGCTTCACTGCAGATATATTCTCGGGTTGCTGCTGCTCAGAGATCACACTCTGCACATGCAAAGGAAAAGCAAGCGCACACACAACCAAGCAGTCAGGTTCACATCATCCATGAGGAGTTAGGGCTGGGCGATATGGACCAAAAGTCATATCCCGATATATTTAGGCTGAGTATCGATATACGATATATATCCCGATATTTTTTCCGCAAAGTGAGAGCAAATGTTCAGTCAAAGCCAAATATGACATGTCACAAGTAGTTTTATTGAAACCGGCTGTAACATTAAAGTGGTAAACACATCAGTGCATCACTAATTCTTATCCAATCATCTAATAAATATGGTTATGAAATCTACCAATCTGTATTCAGACTCAGACTCAGACTTCTTTATTGTCATTCGACCCTTTACAGGATGAACGAAATGCAGTTTCTTAGGTCTTGGTGCAGGTTTCAGTTCAGTGCAATGACTGATGTGGAACTGTTCAACAGTCTGACAGCATCCGGGTAGAAGCTGTTTTTCAGTCTGGATGTTTTTGCCCGGATGCTGCGCAGTCTCCTACCAGAGGGGAGAGGGGTGAACAGTTCATGTGCAGGGTGGGTGGAGTCTTGGAGGATGCAGGTGGCTCTGTCCCTGCATCTGGAGGTGTAAATGTCCCCAATCGGTGGTAAGCTGCACCCGATGGTCCTCTGTACAGACCTCACCAGCCGCTGAAGGCTTCCTTCTCTGCCACCGTGCAGCCACCATACCACACAGGGAGGCAGCAGGTCAGGACACTCTCCACCGCAAGCTGTAGAAGGCCTTGAGGACATCAGTGTTCAGTCCTGCCCTTCTCAGCTTCCTCAGGAAATAGAGACGCTGATGGGCTTTCCTGTGACAGCCTGGTGTTGGTGCGCCAGGTGAGGGTGTAGAGAGGTGGACTCCGAGGTACCTGATGGAGGGACGATCTCCACAGCTCTCCGTCGATGAGAGGGGGGAGTGGCTGGTGGGGGCTGACCTGCGGAAGTCTACACCATCTCCTTGGTCTTCTGAGTGTTGAGGATGAGGTTGTTGTCTCCGCACCACCGTGTCAGGTCCTCCACTTCTCGCCTGTACGCCGACTCGTCTCCGTGGATGATGAGTCCGACCACCACTGTGTCGTCTGCAAACTTAACATAGATTGTTCTTGTGCTGAGCTCTGCAGTCGGAGGTCATCAGTGTGTACAGCAGTGGGCTGAGCACACATCCCTGGGGCGTGCCGGTGTTCAGGATGATGGTGGAAGACGAGATGTTATTAATTCTGACACTCTGTGGCCTCCCAGTCAAGAAGTCCAGGACCCAGTTGCACAGTGGCGAGGGGGCTCCTAGTTCAGCCAGCTTGGACACCAGTTTCTGCGGGATGATGGTGTTGAACGCAGAACTGAAGTCCAGAAACAGCAGCC
>OMNN01096219.1:3303-20376 GCA_900302755.1 Chromis chromis
CATCCCCACTCCCACCCCAACTGGTCGAGGCAGATGGCCGCCTTCCCTGAACCAGGCTCAGGGGAGGCGGCCATCTGCCTCGACCGGTTGGGGTGGGAGTGGGGATGAGAGGGAGGGGATAGCAGGAGAGGTTGGGGTAGGGGATGGCAGGACAGCTGGTGGAGAGACTGCAGATCAGAGATGTGTAGCTCCAGATCCAGAGAACCCAACAGTTTCAATGCATCTTTATTAAACACATTGTTCTGGAAGCTTGGTGACCCGCTCACATGGCTAAGTGCCAAGGTGCTTCCACTGACGAGCTAACATGCTAACCTGCTCTTACAGCTCCCTAAGCTTCTTTACATTTTCTGCCATTTACTCCCCCGGGGGATTCTGATCTCAGCATTGCACCATCCTTCCAGTAAAGAGCAAAGGCTTGCCAACTGGCAGACTCTGCTCCACCTCAAAAGAACAATCAAGCCTGCTTACAACAGGTCAGCAGCACAAATGCGCACGTCGTAGCTAATCAAAGGTGAACCTGATGTAAAAAATAAAAGAAATCTGACATATTTACTCTGAGCAAATGTGCTAATCTGTGCAATCTCTTAATCTGAGATGATTGTGCCGGTTTAAATGGCAGCATGGCCGGGCCTTCGGGCTGTGTTGATGCTAACAATAGTGCTGCGTGGATAAAAAAGGCAGCCTCCTACCACCCCTTATTCATTTCAATGAGACCAATGTGTTGACACAGGAGGCAGACAGGTCCAGGTAGGAGTTTAAACCTGCCTCAAGCTTTGCACTGACCAGTCACATCCATGCAAGTGCACATTCATACCATGTTAACACTTCTACTGTTCACTATGCAACTGTCAAAACAAAGAAATTAGATCTCCTGGCATCTCATACCTTCAAATTCATGGCTGTGCTTCCTAAAAAGCAGCCTTTTTCCTTTATTAATACCTGTAAAAACCTGCTCCCACCTGCAACACTGTGCCGTTTACAGTCTAATCTTTGGATTTTGACTGATACCGATTATTTAGAATCAAGAAGGAAAGTAACTGATATTTGGGACTGATATCAATTTAATAAAAATGGACATCTTGGTATCAACATTTTGAATGACAGATGCATTAGTAGATGATGATATGTGGCTGTGCACAATAAAGCTTCCAGTCTCCACTCAGTTACTTCAGCTCAGACAGGTGTGAGACCAAAAGTGTGTTTCAAAAGACTGAAATAAGATGTTCTAAAGCAAGATTTGCCCAGATTTACAGTCTACACTCTGGATTTTAGTGTTCCAGAGCAGCAGGGGTCGACTGATATGATGTTTTTTAGGGGCAAGACGATACCGATTGTTTAGAGTCAATGAGAAAAATAACTGATATTTGGGACTGATATAAATGTGCAATAAAAATGGAAATCTTGTTGTCAACATTTTGAATGGAAGATGCTGATAGGTGGCTGTGCACAGTGAAGCCTCTAGTCTCAGCTACTTTATTGCAACTGGAATAAGACGTTCTAAAGTGAGATTTACCCAAGTCCAAAATCTTCTATGAGAGAAGCATTTTAAACATAAATAAGCTGATCATGCTCATTTAAATGAGTGAAGCCATCATGTTTAATATTAGATTATGCAGCCCCCTTAAATCAGAATCAGAAATACTTTATTTATCCCCTAGGGGAAATTTCTTTTCATTACAAGTGCTGCTAATCAAAAGTCTTAAAGTAAGAAGGAAGTATAAGATACATCATTGGAAATATAAACATATGATAATATAAAATAAAATAACATATCAAAACATGAAAAATAAATGTAAATTCAGTTATTAGATGACCTACAGTTGAATTGTAGGTCATTGCACATGTGATATACAGAGAGAGGAGTTGTACAGTTTGATGGCCAATGGAAGGAATGATTTCCTGTGGCGTTCAGTGGTGCATTTAGGTACAATCAGCCTCTCACTGAATGTACTTCTATGGCTGACCAGTACGTCATGAAAAGGGTAGGAGGCATTATCTAAAAATTGTTATGTTAAATTGTGTTAACTCTTCATTAAAGAGTGTATTAAACTTATAAAAGTGGACTAGGACTAAACTTTTTGCCCATCAGTTCTTTTATCTGAATCAGGATAACAACCTGGTCTGTGGTGTGATTTATGTGCCTATTCCACAGAACTCATTTTTCATTTCTTATCAAATGTTCAAAGAAACCGAGTTCAGGAGGAAAAAAGTGAGAACGGCGCTGAAAATGTGAACCGCTTCTCCAAACTGCAGCTTGATTCACGGCCGAGGGATTCTCCACGGTGGCTCGTTTAGGGAGCTGACCGAGATCATTTCCTGTCCAAGAAAGAGACAAATGCATCTTCTGGCGCTTCAGCTACTATTGAGTTTTCTCATTACCAAGCAGAGCCGGGCCTTAAGAGGCCGCATCCTGCTCGCCTGTCCTGCAGGGCCGACAGTTTTATCAGACCGCCCGGTGGGACCATTAACATTGTTTAAACGGAGCAGAGATGCGTATTCTGGGGGTAAAAAGGTCAAGATAGATGCTCCTTCGGCCGTTTGTATTCATTATCCACTGATGAAAATGCTAACATCTTGATTTTAAATCAGACAATCTTAAGAGATTAAGTTTCAGGTCAGAGGTCAGCTGTGCAGAAAAGCCGGGGGGTAATTTGGGGTTTCCCTGCGAAGTAAGCAGAAACCTGACATGAAAGTTGATGCTTGGGGGGGCCCGTTAAGTCTTATGCAACAGCCATATCATATGGGACCTCAAAGTGCAAGCCAAGGAGCACTCAGCTGTCCAAGAACCATCACTCAGGGCAGTGGAGTGCTTCAGCAGGTTTTTAAAAAAGTGCAGTAGAGTTAATTTCAGTTGGATTACAACCTCAATTAAAAGCTGTGACAGACTAGAGCAGTGGTTCAGGACCCAAAAGTCGGTCGCAGAAGCATGTCCCCCCTCAAAAAACGTAGTGGTATAAAGTATTTTATTTTAAAGGATGTGTTTCTTATGACACAGTTTGCTTTCAATAGCAGGATATTTAGTGGTGGTGACACCAGTAGTTGCCCACTATTAACCTCTAGATGTGACTCTGCCAGCTTATTGGAGACATTTATGCTAAAACGTGCCAAAAATAAACAAAGTTGTGCTCAGAATCTGTCAGAATGGGACAAAATATGCCCAAATATACCAAAATGAGCAAAAAATAAGCCAAAATTTTCCCAAGCTGTATCAAAGAGCAAACTTTAAAAATTTGAGTCGCGACCGTTATTAATAGAGACATAGTGAGTCCTGAGGCTGGACCAGTTGAGAACCACTGTCTTAAAGGACAACTCGGGTGTTTTTGAACCTGGGCCCTATTTTCCCATATTCTTGGTTGTAAATGATTAACAGGCACAAATATTATTGGAATTGGTTCGATATTTAGCGAGAACACTAACTGACAACCTTGAAACGGTTGCAATACAAACAAGGTCTTTATACATTAACTGCATTACTGAGAGACTGTTTTCGCTGTTACTCTGCCATGCTTTGCTGTGTAATGATACGGAATCAACAAAATAACTATCTGCAGCAGTTGCTCTGCTTTTGGAAAGGGGTTTTTCTTTAGGAGAAAGTGCTTTAGTGTAGGATTTCTTCTTTGAATTGATGGGCAGTAGTCATCGGGGTAAAAACGGTCACTGCAGACGTGATGATCTGTGCAAACTGCAGTGATTTTATCCAGTTGTAGCACAAGTAGAGACAACAAGTGAGGTGCTACTACAATTTGTTGTTCAAACAGCCTCAAATTTCAAAACCTGCCAAAAGTGGGTCAACGGGTCCGTTTTTAAAGATGATTTATCTTGGGAAGTATTTGATACATCAGATTAAAATTTCACAAGTGTCTCATTCATATTTTGTGCTCCAAAGATTTCAGTTGTGAGAATGTGATGACTTGAGATGAAACGATGCAGCTTCAAACCTACAGTATGTTTCGTCTGGACAGAAGGCCTGAATAACTGACCTGAATGTTGGCGTGTTTTTTTTCCAGCCAAAGAAGAAGAAAGACAGACAGCAGATGAAATCGATCGTTTCTGCGACCAACACAGCATACGGGACTCTGAATGTGAAAATGTCGGGGTATGACATGACAGTGGTGGAGCATTACTGCCAGTACATCCACAACCTCTGCAACCGGCTCGGCATCAAAGTGGCAGAAAGGTGAGGACACAAATGTTGTATTTTTGCAAGACGGGATGAGAACCATGTGAGGTTATATGCACATTGGTTGCCAGTTTATTAGGTACACAAAGATAAAACTACTGCAGTCCACACTGTCCCTTAATGGAGGTGTTGATTCAACTTTCTGACAGCTTTGGAGGCTGCCGTTTGTTGTGCTGATGAACTGGATTGTATTTAGGGGGGGTCCGTTGTTTACCCTGTTGTCATTGATATAAATGAGGTAGCAGGGCTCCTGAGCGAGACCATTTCCATCACAAGGTTTTCCTCTGTGTGTTGCGTCATTTTTCCCAGTAGAGCAGTGGTTGTCTGCTCTGTGAGTTGCGTTGTGCTGCTGCTGGTTGCTCTGTTTAACTACACCGCTGTGCCCTGCACTTTGACTCACAGGTGTCTCATTAGGTCTTTGCTGATCTGTAAGATTGTGTCACTGGCTGTAGTTTGGTGTTCTGTTTTAGCTTCATGACATTTTGTGTACAAGCTGAGTTCTGCATATATTAGTTCAGATTTAAGGCATTTTTTCCTTATTAGAGACAATCGTCACTTAAAAAGTTTGTTTTTGGATGTTTCATTGTCCTTTAATCTGCTTTACTGGCGTTACTACATTTTGGTAATGGTGCTTACTGTCACATGATTTACTCTAAGTAGGTGCCCTTGGATGCTGTTCTAAACAGTGCTGGTTCATTTGGGTTTGGTGAGCAGTCAGTTGATTGTGTGATTTGGTATGCCAGTAGTCCCCAGGAATTATAAATGCACTGCTCACCAGTAGAGATAGACTGATATGTTTTTTCACGGCGGATACCAATTAATAGTAATATAATAATCGATAACCAATATTTGGAATATCCTTGCAGTATTTAATCAAAATTTGTAGTAAAAATGAATGTCTTATAAAACTTGATTGACTATTACACCTCATTTTGGGTGTAATGTGCTAATGCACCTTAATGGAAAAACAAATCAAGGGCACCAGTGCAAGCAAAGTAAAAAGCTAGTCTGGAGCACTGGGTGGACAAACTAGTAGAACAACCTGTCATGTAACCATACAGTTCAGGTTTAGCCTCTGTAAACATTATAACCTCCACAAAGGGAATCTATTGCATAGCTGTTGTTTTCAGCTTAGTTTTATCTCGGTGTACCTAATAAACTGGTGTACAGCTCAGTTATAGAATGAATTATTTGATAAGGAAATCAGGCTGACAAGAGTTGTGTTAATTTTAAATTACTGACTGTTCAAAAGATTAATATTTATTTGTTCAGAGAATCTGTGTTAGCTGAGAATCAGGTGCAACAGGCTGAGTATATAGAGACTAAACCAACAGTATGCACATTTAAAATGATAAATATAGTATGCAGAATATAAAAAGATCTATTTGTGACTATTTGAAATGATAATTTCCTGTTGACACTAGATACTTTATTTTCAGTCGTCCTTTTTTGGATATAACATTTACTTTTTTCTTACTCTTAACACTGATGTTAAATACATATGAAATGATTTACTTAAAAAGCCCATACTGCATAAACGTAGGCTTGTAGCAGTTCTTTTTCCCACACATGACATAAATATAAATGAGCTTACTACAGACAGGACAGCTCTATAAATAAATCAAGAAATCCCACACAGAGATTATCAATTTACTCACTTTATTTATGGCATTTCAGCACTTAGACCATGATCAGGTGACATTCTTAAAATGTATACAAACATAAATCAAAGTAATTAAACTTTTCTAGTTGTCAACAAGAATAAATTCACAAATGTCAAAAGATAAACTGCTTGGTTACATGTCAGCATGCTTGGCTTCATCTAAAATATCCTGTTAACTTTCATCAGGTGAAATTAATAAAATGCATAGAAACGTAAATCATGTAGAAAAAGTTTTTCCAGCTGTCAACAAGAAACATTTATAAATCTTAAAAGATCAACTTTATAGTAAAATATTAATATGCAAAAAAAAAAGGTAGTTCATTGATTTCTCCTTGTCATCTTTGCAGTACAGTAAAACAAGATGCATGTTTTTATCACTGCTCTTTACATCCAGCTACGCTTTGCCAACAAAGACCACAGAGGTCATGCTGATACAAGAGAAAGGCACCAAGACGTACATCGATGCCGTCCTAAGGACTCATGAGAGAGTTGTCCAGGTAAAACTCTTTTTTTTTTAACCACTGTAAATCTGTTTTATTGTAGGCTTTGTTCTTTTAAAGACAGTTGAATTGTTATGTTTGTCCAGGTGAGCAGTCTCAATGCTTCACTGTGTCCCGTCTTCATGGATGTTCTGCTGAAGAATCAACCAGAGGGAGTCCAACTGTCTGTGAAGGAGGTGAGTTAGCATGAGAACGACTGACACTAGGTTAGGGTTAGTTAGGGTAGCAACTAACAGACACATGGCCACATTGTAATCTCTGCATAGATTCAACACAGGACTATAAATCAAGTTTAAGTGTGCTGTGTAGTGGTAAATACATCGTCTGAAGCACTGAACTAGCAGACGGATATGTAATGATGGCTTTTTCTCTCAGTGCCACCCTTTTGTCAGTTTTGTCTTAGACCTCAAATCTATCATGTAGCTTATACATTCTGTAGAGTAATGTCACATTATTATTTAAGTATTAAATCACATTTGTGGCACTATATTCTAACAACCCAAGAATGTGAGAGAATAAAACTTGCTGAAGCAAAAACAAAAAAATTAACTTGGCTTGATATGTTGACAGTTCCTTTTGCTTCTGTCTCTTTATTTAAAAAAGTAAGAGCCAATAATTAGTTTGACTCCTTTTGCTTCTGTGAGTTTATTTCTCTCTCGAATTCTTATTTTGTTTAGTTTGATTATACTGGCACATATCTGATTCATTCATCTGATGTGAAAGTGACACTCAAAGGCATAGTAGGGTATATTCATTAACTTGTTTACATTATATCCAAGACAAAAGTGACAAGTGGGACTGAGAGAAAAAAGCTCAATACACATCTGCTAAAGATGTGCTACAGTCTGACATGGATTTATCAATACACAGCACAGTTAGATGACTGATATCTGGATATACTTCCCTGTCTTTAATTAAGACTGTGGTCTTTAATTTTGAGAGCATAATTTCTTCAATTATGTTCAGAATTTCTAATGCTTTCCCTCAAAACCTGCCCTCTCTCTGCTCAGTAGTGTTCATCTGCACAGATGTCCTGTAATTTAGTTTCAGTGGTTCTCCTCACGCTCTCACTAAAAACAAAGCATTTGTGCATCAACAGTAATTCGGCAGACAAACAGTGTTGAGCAGATCAGAGCAGCTATTAGAGAGACATGGCAGGGTTTGCAGGGAAAGCATTACAAATTCTGAATGTAAAGACATAATCCTCTTGCTTAAAGACAGGAAAGTAACTTAATACAGAGATTTCAGAGCCACTCTTAGGGCCATAAATTCTAACTTGCACAATCCCCAATCAGCTAAAAGGTGAAGGATTCTCCTGTCAGACTTCCTCAGTTCTGACTGACTAGTGGGGGAGTCCAAGGTATTCTCATCCTCAACTCTCATGACTCAGGGTAACTGGGGGTGAAGCATAGTAAGTGGCTGATTAGTGGTGTCGTAGACCCCCTCCCCTCTTTACAAATGGCTGTTCCAGTTTACCATAAAGGCCTTCATCACTCCTTCTGTCATCTCAGTCCAGAATGTGTACATTGAAGGAACGTCCCTTAGCCTTGTCCCAATGAGCTGGCTCTCCTCACTACGTAACACTGTTCAGCTTTTGTGTTATAGTGTTGCGGTCTGAAATGCACTGGGATGTTGTGTTTGGAGAAAATCCCACCCTTTTCAATAGACTCCGGCCACACATCGGATGACAGTGTTCTTTCTGTTATTTTCTTTTTCCCCTTGCTGACTTAATGAAGGCCCGTTGGAATAGAGACAAGTTTTAAGTGTTTTCTTGATGTGTGTGCTCCTGTTCTTTTCCCTCTGTCTTGGCAGGCTCTGTGGTGTAAGGTTCTGGTCTATGTTGAGGTTCCATCCTCCTCTGTGTGCACAGCACAGTCCTAAAAAGGCAGTTTGTTTCCCCGGCATCCTTTCTTGTGAACTGTTCTGTGAAAGCTTCTACGTCTCAGGTTATGATCCAGGTATCATCCACATATCTGAACCAGTAGCTGTGGTTTGTTCCCTTGACAGAGCTCAGTACTCTTAGAGATGATGTTGGGACTACTGCTGAAAGAGTTGACATATGACCTTGGTGGACAACATCATTAACTGAACATTGAGGAGGATGGAAGTCTAAACACAGACCAACAACTACCAGAACCTAAGCTGAGGAAAGGGGATGGCAATGTAACCATCTTGTATCTTAATTTGGCAGTGATTTGCTAGCCCTTCACATCTCATCTTTCCCTCCTGCGGCAGCCCTCAATGTCATTCAGCCACCTCTCCAGTGAATCTGTCATCCTGCAGATGAACTCAAACTCCACCATTTGGGACTGCAGTTGGCGACAGTAGAGCAGAACAATGACAGCATAAAGTCTGACAGTGATCAGAAAGCTGACCACCATTGCCAGCTGCAGTCCTAAATGATTAAGTTCAAGTCCATCTGTGGGATGAGAGACAGCTGAATGGCATCCAGGACCACAACAATCTGGACAACTTGTAGATGGGGAAAACAAGATATGATGGGGCTGATGATTAGCAGTGGAGCTATGATTTCTTATTATATGTAGGGAATACGTAATATGATCTTCTGTTATTAAAACCTGACAGCAGTGAGCTGAGAATGTCTGTACCAAGACAGAGGGAAAAGAAACAGAGCACACATATGAAGAAAGGTCCTTGGCTGCTCTGATTGGGCCTTCTGAAGTCAGTATAGAGGTCTAGAGAAAACACCACAACATCAGATGAAACTAAGAACAGGCAAACAACTTGTATGTCCCTGGAATGTCTAAACATATTTTCTCCAAACACAACATCCTGGTACACTTCAGATCTGGCAACACTCTGAGACGAAAACTGGCCCGAACACAAGCTAAACACTGTTGTATGTGCTGCGAGGACTACACTCCAGCACATGGCCCAGACAACTCTCCAAACACTCTTCCTCTACACATTCTGGACAGAGAAAACAGATGTGGTTCGAGACGGGAATTTAAAAAAGCCATCTCTGTTAAACTGGAGCAGCCACCTCCAAACAGGGAAAGGGAACTAAGACACCACTTACCAGTCACTTATGTTGCAGTTGGACCATCATTCACACCTTGAGTCATGAATACCTGAAGCTCCCTAACAGTCAGAACTGAAGAAACCTGGCATGGGAGGTGAAACGTCTTGAAAAAACCAAGAAGCGTTATTACAATCATTAATAAAATCTCTAAAGTCGCATGTAACTACAAGCTGTGTTTGTCCTGTTACATATTCTATTTACATTGATGATCTATAACCCTAAAGCAAAACAGAACAAACCACTTCATTTAAGTTATAATTCTCCTCTGTCCTTCCTTCTGTTTTAGCACACTGAGGCTGATTACCATGCACGGTTCAAGGCGCGTCCAGAGCTGGAGGGGCTCATGGCTCAGATCAGCCAATAGGACCTTTTCAAGTGCCACTCTCCACATTTCCAAAACTGTATGTGACACCAACTTTCCACCTCGTTAACAAGAAATACCAGTTGGAATTTATTTATTGCCTGAAAAACTGTACTCATTTGTATTTGACATTTGTTCTGTGACCTTTGGAAAATAAAACACAACCTGTTTTCCCAACCTGAGCCACTGCAATATTTCTGCTCCTTTATTCTAAACTATGCAAACCTACACACACAGACTAATACCTACCACATATTCAACTTCCGTCACACTCAAAAATGAGATACCTCAGATATTCATAACCTTGAATGTTCCTCACCTGGTCTTGTGTGATTTTTAAAGCTCGTCAGTGGTGGCTCCTGGATTGCTCACACCATTCATCTGAGTTGTCCCATGTTGATCCGAGGCAGTCACTGAACCCAAGAGAAACAAAAACACAACAATGACTTCTGTGTGCTGTGGTGTATCTATACATAACATCTAAAGTCGTCATGACTTTTTTAAAGAGTGAAAATAGAAGTGATTAAGGCAACAGCTTCGTGTATAATGATATTGGAACAGGATTGGCTTTCAAACTCTGTGATATAACAAATACTGCTAGTAGGACTGCCTCTTGAAATCAAGTTAAATGAATAGCCAATAAATTTGATATCAGCTTGTAGTGCTTACATCTGCACATCCATAATTCTACAGTGAAACATTTAACTGCAGGACAACGAGGACAACCACATTTCTGACTGAAGTCGGACTGAAAAAATTACATTTCTGCCATAGCTGTATTTAATTAATCTTAAGTTTGAGTATCTTACCTGGTTCTGCAGTTTTGGTCTGGATGCCAAAGGCCACAGGACCTCTGATGGTGAAGCCAAGGTAAAAGGAAACCTGCCGTTGTTTCCAGAGGCTGTTCCGCAGATTGGCCTCCACCTCAATCCTCTTGCCACCAACAGTTGCATACACTCTGTAGTTTTGTACCACTCCTTCAACTCTAAGTAGGAGCCCTTGGATGCTGGGGATTCTGAAAATATTCTCATTCTTCCAGGTATTGCTCCAATCTGGTGTTTCCTCACTTTGCTGTGAAAACAACAACTCCAGGAAATCTCTGTGAACAATTCTGTTCAGACCCTGGCCTTTTCCAATGAAAAACAGAGGGCGAAGGTACCTTGACCTAAAGTACTTCCTATATACATGTTCATAGGAGCTGTGCATCAGGCGAATCAGTTGACTGAGGTCAAAGACGCATCTGTTGTCATTTTCAGGCCAGTACAAGAGGAGGGCTATCATGTGCAGCTCAGGTGCATCTGTTTGGCTCAGGGGAATTTTTCTTCTAAATTCCGCCAGCATGCTGGCTGTAGCTGTTCCTGAATCTGTGCTTGAACTAGTTACTTCTTCAGGCTCTGATTCAGTGTTTTCTCTGACAAGACACAACAATACATCCACGTTGATATGTCTTGGTGTTGAGCCTGCAACATACTTCCTGTAGCAGTCTTCAGAGTCCCTAGAAATGTACTCAGGGTCATCTTTCTCCATGTTAAGCTTTGAGTAAGTCAGATATTTATCAAAAAACTCACATAATCTTTCAACCTCATCTCGTAGGCTGTTAATTAGGTCATTAAATCTGAAGAGTTTGTTGTCTCCAAGTGATTCTAAGACGGAGCCCATTGACATGTTCTTAGTGAGAACATCTTGCCAAGTTCTATTTTGGCAGACCAGTAGGTCATATAGAATACCACAGACCTGCAGGTAACCAAATTGGCCTCTGGAGTTAAAAACAGAGATTTTTGCTGTCCCATCTTCTTTCATGTCTTCTCCTTGTTTCTCCTCGGCAAGTTGTTGTTCAAGTTTGAAAGCTTTGATGGCCTTTTCGGCCAGTTGCAAAATTTTTCTTGGTGTGGCATTGGGCTCCTGATGACTCAAGTGGTTCTTCAGGTGGTTCTTAAGGACTTGGCCCAGTGTATCAGCAACAAATGAATTTTTGGGATCTCTTTCCTTTGCTCTGTTGGCCCACATTTCTGCTTGATTGTAGTCTTTCAGCTCAATGTAAAAAAAACGAGCAAGAGCTTGGGGGAAAAATGGATTGCAATCAAATTTCTTTGATGCGACCTTCAAAACTGAGACACTCTGGACTTCACCCTCCACGTCTTGAATATCTAGAATCAGTCTGGAAAACTTTTCCTGTTTTCCTTTGTAGTTCATTTTTCTTTTTGTTAGCATGTCTTTGACAAAACCAAGTAAAAATGAGGGAACTTCGTTTCTGCAGAACAAGTTCAAGAAGTTTCTTGCTGTGTCACTTCTGGTCACACATGCCTCTGCCATCAGGTCTGTGCACTGCTGTGCTAACAGAGGGTGAACCATGCGGATTTTCTTTTCTGATCTTTCATCTTGTTGGAAGGTAATCATGAGATGACTAAAAGGCTCCATTTGATCCTCCAGTGAACGACCATAGATGGAGTCTTCATGTTTGAGGAAGTCCAGGCACTGAGACTCAAGGAGATACGAACCTGGAACATAAGCGTTGAGCAGGGAGAGGAAGGCAGCAAGCTGGTTCTTCAGTGGTCGTTTTCCTCTTCGGACTGTACTGAACACTGTGCAGGCTTGCTCGATGTAGGCTTGAGAGAAGTTAGTTTGCATTATGCTAAAGCCGTGGAACTGTTTGTATTTATCACCGTACTTTGTTTTAAGCTCTTCCTTCTTCTCATTAAATTTTTGCTTCTCTGTATCAGAGAGCACTGTCTTCAGGATGACTTGGTCATTCTCTAGAACGTCTTCTTTTCTCACGCAGCTGAGTAAAGTCACCACAGGCATATGGGTAACTATCTTCTGTTCAGCAATTGTCGTCATTATGACCTCTTGGAGATTTTCTAAGATCTGCTCCTCATTCACTAACAGCAGCACAGTGTTCTGATGGCCTCGGCTGCCTGCTGTGAAAAGGCACACCACCTGCCTTGCTACATTTGGGATGTCCAAGGTTGAGCCGGTCAGAACAGCACACCTGAAGGTTTTCCGCAAGTCCCACAACACCTTCATGGCCACTGTAGTTCCCCCGCTTCCTGGCTGGTGGAACAGCTTAACAGTTGATATTCCAGGGAGTTTTCTACTTTGCTGAATTTGCCTCTTAACTGTTTCATATCCATCTCGTTCAATGAAAGGAGCTCCAGTGCCGTCTAACACTTCCTGTTCACTAATGTGAAAGTTTAACCACTTAGGTGGGGCCCCTCTGTAAAAGTTTACCTCTGTCTGCTCAATGAGTTTGGGATCAAAAGATTGCCCTTCAAACTGATTTGCATGCACAACATCCAACAGTGAGAGGGAATCTCCGATTTCATTCCACACATAAACTTCTCCACCTTTAGCAGTGGACAGGGCTGGACCATTTGCCATCTGGGACTCTCAGATGGCACCTTGAGGAATGTTAAAAAACAGAAGTAGAAAAGAGAAGTCAGTTACTTTGGACTGTTCTACTGGGCTAAAAGCAAAAAGGATCTTAAAGGTCCCATATGCTGAAAATCCATCCATACTTCTTAAAAACCTTAAAGAGAAAATAAAGATTCTTACTACTCCCATTCTTCTGGCCTTCCAGCTTTTCTAGCAAGTCAGGATTTTATGTAGTTTCTAAGTAAGAACTGCTGAACCAGCTAAAAATCTGAATAATCCTTCTCTCTCACTGCCTGCAGCTTTCAGGTGAGCCATTTGAAATAAGCAGCTGCCTCACACTCTGCCAGGTTTAACTTTAAAATATCTGACACGAGCACAACACACTAAATGTTCTGCAAGAGTGAACACAAGAGTCTTCATGCACTCCCAGCGGCTGAGGAACTGAAGATCCAATGTATTACTTCTGATGGCATTTTTTCAACAATAAGAAAATGTGTTGTGTGGCTAATGAGGCTAACATAACCATTAGCTTTGATTGTAGGCCAACAGGCCAGAGCGCTGTGGAAATTACGAAGCTGATTATAAATTAATAGTCTTTAACACTGATTTGAAAACAAATAAATAAAACTGAACGTGTTATTGTGTTTTCAAGTAGCTTGTTCTCCTTCAGGGCAACCAAAGCTCCACCAGTCTTAATGTCTGTTTGCTTCCCTCCCATGTTCTCTGTGCTCACAGATATATTTGAATACAATTTCATTTAGCAGACATTTTTATCCAAAGTGTCATACATCTGAGAGTACATACAACCCAAGCAAGGATCTATTCAAGAGAAAACAACCTGGACAGGTGCCATAAAACAAGTTTAAGTGTGATTGGACCTTGGAGCCTACAGGCAGTGTGGGAGGTAATAGGATTTTTTTTTTTTGCTTTTTGTAGTCTGTCAAGTGCAAAGGTGTTCAGTAAAGAGCTAAGTCTTTAGTCTTTTCTTAAAGACTGAGAAGGACTCTGCAGATCAAACAGAGTTTAGTAACTCGTTCCACCACCAGGGAACCACAGAGGAAAATAGTCTAGCTATCGACCTTGGGCCCTGTTGTGGTGGTTGTATCAGGCGTCTTATGTTGGCTGAGCGTCGGGAGGGAGTTCAGGTAGGAGGGAGCTGTTTTCATAGTAGTTTTGTAAGCATATGCGGGCAACTGGAAGCCAGTGAAGCGATCTGAACAGCGGGGTGATGTGTGCTGCTGCATTCTGGATCATCTGTAGAGGTTTGACTGTGCATGCAGGGAGGCCTGCCAGTAAGGAGTTGCAGTAGTCGATGCGCAATATTACGAGAGCCTGTACTGCCTGTTCAGACAGGAGGGGTCTGATCTTCCTTGTTACAGCTAAACTCCCAGTAAGGCTGCTCCCCTTTTACATATTTTTGACTAAAACACAGCCCATTAAGAGGACATGTTAACCAGCTGTCACTTTAGAATAACTCATTTTGTAACTGCATTATCTGACAAATTCACAAAAGACATGAGGTAAAAACAAGAGCTGTTCTGAGAAATCAGCAACATTTCCATGTCAAATGATTGCTCAGAGAAAGTTAGAAGCAATAGAAAGTCCAGATCTCACATACTCATTCATGCCTGTACCTGCATAGAACAGAGGCCTGTCCATCATATCCAGGGTCTCTTTTTGTTATCTGGCTTCAGTATCAGCGGTCAAATGAAGCTGATTAACCCTAACCCTACTCAGTAAGTCTCCCAGAGTTTCTGAATCTGATTATGAGCGTGTTCACATTAAAGTGTTGGCAACAGGTGACCAATCACAAATGTGGACACATCTACTGGCACCAGAGTGACTTATTTTACAAAGAGCAAACTATAATACTACAGACTCAAGTAACATAGCAGCTAAATCAGGAGGGAAAGTGGGGGAAAAAGCAGACTGTGTGAAAATTAACAGACTTATCAATATTACCACCAAATTATTAGAGCATGAGAAGATCTGACTATAAATACAAATGTATATCCTATTTAAAGAATGTATTGTATTGTATCTGGCACTAAGTAGGTCGACTCTCAACTTCAAGAGGGTGACACGCAGGTGTGTACAACTTTACATATTTTTCACAAGAAGAACAAACTATGATCCTAAGCCAATATGAGGAGTTTCAAATATAATACAAGCTTAAAACAACACAGCTGCTGCAGACTGAGTGAATGTGTAATTATTAGGCTTATCAATATCATTGTCATATTGTGTGTATGTTGCTTAGATGCAAGTTTCTTATTCCAAGACTCATCTGAATTTCCATCATGTCCAGAAGTCAGAACTAAAAGGCACGGAGAGGCTGCCTTTGCCTACTATGCCCCAAAACTGTGGAACAGTGTGCCAGAGAGTCTTAGGGGCTCTACATCTGCTGAAACTTTTAAACAAAATCTTAAGACACATCTTTTTACCACTGCTTTTTCCTGAAGTGTGGGTTTTGGTTTGGGTGTCTTACCTGGTTTGATCTTGTTTTGCCTGGTCATTTTAACTTTCATTTTATGGTATTATTTTATCCCTTGCTTTTATTGTTTTAAATTTCTCAATTCTTTTTCTCTTTTATGTGCAAAACTTTGTGTTGCTTTTTATGCATGAATTGTGCTATACAAATAAAGCTATTATTATTGTTATTATTATTATTGGCAGCCTGGCTTCCGTCAGTCTACCCCAGGGCAGCTGTGGCTACATACGTAGCTTACCACCATCGAGTATGGAGTGAATGAATAATGCAATGTAAAGCATCTTTGAGTGTCCAGAAAAGCGCTATATAAAACCAATGCATTATTATTATTACTATTATCACTGGTTGTAATTCCGATTTCAGACATCGACTGTTTAATTATGACGAGATTCTAGTTCAAGATGTCTTTAACTCCTGTCAAGATGTCTACATGGCCTTTTCAGATAACCTAAAGTAAGTTTGAACTTCTTAGAGTGATGTAGATATCTCAAACTGGAATTCTGCCTTGTCAAAATGTGATTACAGATAAGATAAGATAATATATTTTATTAATCCAGACAGAAATTCTTGTAATAAATTTCTTTAATTAGAGTTTTAATATCTGCAGATACTACGGCAAGAGGGAGGCAAAGGCACGGGTGGTTTACGTCTCAGACATACTACAGCACTGCAGTCGTAACTGCACATGACAAGCCGTTTTACCGCCATGTCAGAGCAGCCGGAGGCCGAATTTCTAGCAATTTCTAGCAAGTCTCGAATTAACAAAGCTCTCATTCACCACAAACTCCTTGCAAAGAATTTGTTTGTATTTTATGGCATTTTCTCATAATCTTATCCACCACAGCAGCAGTTATTACTTCTGCTAAGGCTGTTCAAATACTTTGCTGGACCAACATCCAATGGGAAGCCTCACAGGAGTAACACTAACATTATAGTCGTAATGTTGTTTAACATTTCTGAAACTATTATTCTGAGTAGTCAAAACTGAATTACAGATATCTTTGGTTTTAGTCAGAATTACAGTGGCCCAGAGGGGTCAACGCAACCACAAAAGCCACAACACAACCGCAAAGGCCACAACACAACAGCAAAAGCCACAACACAACTGCAAAGGCCACAACACAACAGCAAAAGCCACAACGCAAATGCAAAGGCCACAACACAACTGCAAAGGCCACAACACAACTGCAAAGGCCACAACACAACAGCAAAAGCCACAACGCAAATGCAAAGGCCACAACACAACTGCAAAGGCCACAACACAACTGCAAAGGCCACAACACAACAGCAAAAGCCACAACACAACTGCAAAGGTCACAACACAACAGCAAAAGCCACAACACAACTGCAAAGCCACAACGCCACAGCAAAAGCCACAACGCAACAGCAAAAGCCACAACACAACTGCAAAAGCCACAACGCCACAGCAAAAGCCACAACGCAACAGCAAAAGACACAACGCA